>CABHPP010146316.1:0-32516 GCA_902168425.1 Peromyscus attwateri
CAGAGACCATTTTCTACTGATCCACATTAGCCTTGGAGTTGCAATCACACAGCTTTAGGACTTCTCTGCAGCTCCGTCTCTCTGGGGGATGGAAGGTAGAACTGGGCAGAAGACATAGCTCTTCTCTTCAAGGTGTTTTCGAAACTTACTTGCCGGAGACTCCTCTTTGTCTCCTGTGCCTTGGCGCTGCAAAGCTGAGAGCTGAACATTCTGCCGTGAATGAATTCTATTCTCAACCAATTTGGGAACTGACTTCCTTCTGCAACAGTGTGGCCCGGATATGATACCTCTAAAAGAGCACCAGAAGATAGCCTTAACTCATTCTGCACAGTGGTCATCTTTAAGAGCCTGCTCTAGGTTCCTTTGTTCCTAGGCCTTTCACAATTGGGGCTTTAAAATTAAACACAGGCATGCAACTTTCCTTTTTGTTGTTCTATGTTCTCTTGGCAATTTCTGAAAAAAGCAAAAACAAAAGCCAAAAAACACAACTCTACCTCTTTTGAAATTCTCCCATACAGTTGTACTACATCCCTAGAACTCTCTCTTAAGTTAACACTGGGCTAATAGAGTTCTGATAGTAAGGATAAGTATTCCATATCAAAAATGTCTTTGTCTCTTGCTTTTCTTGGCATAAGCTCAGAGATTCTCCTGTTGTGTGATTTCTCTTTGTCCTTTGAAATTGCTCTTCTTGATGAATGACTGCATCCCAGCAGTCTGTGGACATCTGTCATCTTCTTGTCACTTTCAAGTTTTTCTGCTTAAGAATTTTTTCATTGCCTTTGCAACCTTCTAAAACAGCTCTTTCAAATATCGTGCTTTATACTGATCATAACCTTAAGCATTGATTGTAAATAGAACTATCACCTTGTTGACAGCAAATTGAGGATGAAGAGTCTAAGACATCTTCTATGACGGCAGCTGTGATGAAAGGAAAAGTTAACAGTTTCTTGCTTTGGGGATCTCATTTTGTTTATGATTTTGAAAATACGTCTCTGAAAGTTGGTAAGTAGGATCTGTTGTGAAATTGAGGAGCTGGTGCTAGGCTGACTGCAGTCTGAGTCATTGTGCTATGCCAGTCTGTGATCCATAATTAGCACTCCTAATTTACTCTCCGTTCCAAGATGAATTCATGTGTAATGTGTACTCATGTGTAATCCTATGGGTGAGGGCAGCCAGTTTCTTTCCAAGGCATCTTATTCCCAAGTGCTGGTAATAATTTTGCTCTGCCTTTCTTTGTACAAGTGTCTTTGTGCCTCAGTGGAGAAGGGGAGAGGAGATGGAGTGCACATTATTAACATTTCTGCTGAAGTTCCCTTCTATGCTCGTTTTGAAGGCCTGGGTGGGTGCCCTTGTGAATGTTACTTTCTTGCTGGCCAGCATTCCAAAACAAGAATTCCATACTAAATTCCTGGTCATGAACCTTGTTAGAATGATAATTATCTTATTACTCAAAAAATTTCCTCTCCTTTTCTCTTGATATCATCTAGTCCCCATAATAAAGTAGAACATATGATCCAGTGAAAACTGTCCTTCCATCCTGGGGCACTCACAGAGTGGGAGCAGAGCTGGTTACCCCTGGCTTGGACTCTTTGCTGCACTCATGGATTCAAAAAAGTATTCTAACATAAAATTCTACTAATTTTGTAAGACTTTGCCCTCTCACTTAACCCCAAAGATGCTAAGTCTTTACAATAAATGGTTACCTTGGAAACATGGCGAAACCCAGGATAAACCCAAAGCATGAAATCATTGTTTAGAATGTCCCTGGCCTGTTCTTCTTTTTCTCCATTAATACTGTTTTTGGACAGGCTCTTTGTCACTGAGGAGGAGGCCCCAAATTGCACAGGTTTCATGAACAGATAGGAAGCTAAACCGTTTTAAAGAGGACTCGATTTCACAGTCAGTTATCTCTGCTTAGAACAGTGGTTCAAGCTGATGATCCTAAGACCATCAGAAGCCCTTGTTAAGGTGATGCTGGAGTACCTTAGATTTGAGTGATAGTTTTACATCCTGTGTGAATCTTCCTCCAAATTCCAGGAGTGGTCAAGACTCAGCCTCCTCTATGCAGTGCAGATTGCCTCTTAGCATGACTCAGGGAGACCTGTATGTAGGCTTCAGACATGGGTGGTACCCTCACTTTGGTGTCCTTGCTTCTCTGTCTGGGGTGAAGAGATGCTGGGTTCTGCCTCCCTAGGAACAGTGTCACAGCACATCCTTCATACAGAGAACAAGAGGACAGTAGGGACATGTTTCTTACTTCCCTCTCTCGGCACTCAGTGTTCTTATGTGCCCTTGGCCAATGGATGGAAAGCTGTTCGTTATTTTCCTCCCCAGTTTTCTAGTTATCTCTTTGAGGCACGGAAATGAAACCTTGGCTTCTTCTGTATGGTTTTGCAACTTCAGTGGAGTCCAAGCTTGACAGACAGCTTGTTCAGGTGGGTCCCATATAATGACAGACATCCTGTACAAGCGGAAGCAGAAGGGCGGGAAGCCAGTCAGAGACAGAGATGTGATGACAGAAGTAGATGTTGGAGTGGTACCTTCCCGAGGAAAGGATTTCTAGCAGCCTCTGGAAGCTGGAAGAGCCATAGGACAGTTGATTCTCTGAAGCCTCCAGAGGGACACAACTCGTCAACACTTAAGACTTTGTCCCTCTGGAGCACATTGTAGCGTGTTAACCTCCAGATCTGTAAGTGAATCAATTTGTATTTCTTTAAGCTATTAGACTTGTGAGGGTTTTGTTACAGAAGGAATAGAAAATTAATAAAAATTTGAAGAGCACCTAGCCTGTTTCAAGGACATTATCCCGATGGGCCTGCGTTGACCACCCTCAATTCAGTGTTCTTTGTATTCTTTTAGTGTTTCTCAATTGCCAGACACCATCGCCTGTCACTGTGACTTCTTTTCCTTTAGCTGTCACCTACTACTGTACCTGTAGCTTTGGGAGTCAGTGTGAACTAGATCACTACAGGGCTACCAGCTTCAGACACCCCATAAGCAAATATTTCTGCAAAGCTCACCAGATTGAAAGAAAAATGATTATACTCCTTTTGAATATACATTAAAATATGTCCATGTTCACCAAAATTACTCTTCCTTGTAACTTTACAAATTATCAGCAATGCTCATCCTTTTTTGGGGGGATACCCAGACACACTCTGCTCAACACTGGTATGGAGCTCTATGTCGGAGACTTCAGCTCACTCCAGTAAAGTATGGGTTAACTGGTGTGACTGCTAACCAGCATGACAGCACTGAGGGAAGATGACAGGAACTTGGATCCTGGCTGGCCATGATGCTATTAGGCATCAGTATTTAATCAGTTCTCCCGAGAGCTTAGAGATGAACGTAATTTGGAAGAAGAGCACAGTGCTTTGAACTGTTTTTAAACACTCCATCCTGCCGGCAGCCTTTCTCAGTCAATCCATGCTAATACTTCTGCTGAATGAAGAACTGAGGTGGGGGTGGAAGATTCACTTTTTAAAAACTGATTTTATGTCAGCATTTAAACTCCTGGAATTTGGTGTTGATTTAGATAAACTTGCTAAATTCTGGCTTATCCTAAATAAAGCAATTCACTAGAGACAGGGAAGACTCAGCCTGACTGAGCACATGATCAAATCCTCTGCAAACCTTCTGCCATTGTAGGAAGGAGCTGGAACAACATATGGAGGCTAGACTGAAGCTTCAGCAGTTACACAGTGGTCAGGCAGGACTGACAGAATTTGGCTTGGGGTTGAGAACACAGGTGTTCTGTGTCCCTTCCTACAACACAGGACGAAGGGATTCATTGTTGGAAGTCTTTGATCGGCTTGCACCATGCTTACCTCAGACCTCTCATCTTCCTTATGGCTAATGGACTCTACAGAGGGACATAGCATTCATTCCTCTCCTAGCCCTCCTGATATATTTTAGCAGAAAGACAATGAGCCATGAAACTTAGATGTTATGTTTAGCTTTGCCGTATACCGTGTGAACTCAGGTAAGACTTTTAACACTTTGTGTGTGTGTGTGTGTGTGTGTGTGTGTGTGTGTGTGTGTTTCTTTCATTACCTATAAGATGGATAAGGAAGAAGCCAGAAGTAGTTTGCATCTTGGAAGTTCACATAGGTAGCTCTTGCTATGTTTTGCTTTGGACTAAATGAAACATGTCCATTTTCTGTAATGAACTACCCAGCAAAGACATTGCTTTATCTTGGTTCATAAGAGCAGGCCCCTCATCTTTGCCTTATTGACTGCTTCAGTAACTCTGCACTCCATTCTTCTTCTTCTCCCTTGCCACCATGCCACCTCGCCCATGAGTCTGTGTGTAGATAGTAGGGGCTTCCTGTTGTCTATACAACTTACTGAAGGGGACACTTAGGTGATCTTAATAAAAATAAGTATAATTAATGATAACCCTCATAATATGTACTAAACAGATCATACAACATGGGCTAGGAGTACTGAAGTTTTGCATATATTAACTTATTTAATTCTTACAATAGTCTGCTAACGTAGGTTATAATTATTTCTTTCATTTTATAGCTGAGGATAAGGAGAGGCTGAGTAACTTATCAGTGAGAGAACTGGGACACACTGTAGCATGAGTCTTAAAGAGTCTTAATAAAATCAAACCTGAGCCAGGTATTGGGGTGAACACTGGAAGGTCAGAGAGACAGAACAAGCCACAGCTATCTCACCTCGCCGGATCCTCAGCTGATCTTGCTTCCTCAGACTGGAGGCCTCTGAGTCCTCATCCAGAATGGGTCTCAGCTGAACTGCTGCTAGATGCCTGAATGCTTCTCCAGACCAAATGCTTAACCAGGCCAAATGCCTCTCCAGGCCAAATGCCTCCTCTCCAGGGCAAATGCCTCTCCAGGGCAAATGCCTCTAGTTTCTGGTCCTCACGCCTTATATACCTTTCTGCTTTCTACCACCACTCCCTGGGATTGAAGGCTTACTTTCTGGGATTAAAGGCGTTGGTCACCATGCTTGGGTGTATCCTTGAACACATGGATTTCTGCCTCTGGAATGCTAGGATTAAAGGCGTGTGCTACCACTGCCTAACCTTTAATATTGTGGCTGTCCTGTTCTCTGACCCCAGATAAGTTTATTAAGGTACACAATATTTTGGGCAATACAATACCACCACATTTCCTCTCTTTTTGTCTAAAATTAAAAAAGCTTATAACTAATACAAGAAAAACTATCCAATAAGTATATACAATACATATAGTCAAGATTACATTAACGATGTCTAGTCCATTATATTAACAATGTCCAGTCCAGTAACATCTGATAAACTCAGACCAAAAAATTTTCATTACTTAACTTATTTAAAACAAGTAGTTCCTTTTTAAAAGTAGATTCCATAATCTCCCTTTTTATCTTATCATATCCATATTCTCTCTTTTTTCTTTTCATAATACATTCAGTAGTCTACCTTTTGTCATTTTTATATCTTCCCCTTTTTCTCCAGTGTAGATTCAGTGATCTACCTATTTATCCTATTATTTCTTTATCTTTTTTCTCAGAGTAGATTCGATGATCTATCTCATATCTATATTCTCTTTTCCTTTTTGCTTTCTAGGGGTGAAGATATCTTTAGGGAATCTTGAAAAGAAAAAATTTAGGTTAATTGTCAAGTCCTGTATCATTTGTCTAGTCTCTGCATAATAGGAAATTTCAGGGCTTGTCACAAGTCCTTGTTCGAGTAGTCTGTCAGGATGGAGCATCTCAGCTAGTCATCTCGAAATTGTCCTAAACAGTTTGTACTTCAAAGTCAATCTTTCCGTAGTGTTAATCAGCTTAATGGCTTTATCATAGTCCTTGTGGAATCATCATTGTGGGATCCCGCCATCTTTTTGAAGATTTCAAAGTCGCTGTTAGGCGTGAAGAAAAGTGAAGATAAGGAGAGGCTGAGTAACTTATCAGTGAGAGAACTGGGACACACGCCTGGGCAAATCTGGCTTAGGTACACTGTGATTAGCTGTTCATCTCTAAACATTGTCCTCCGTCAAGACAGGCTTTCTGGGTTTGTGATCAGCTTTCCCTAGACCAGATGGTATACATAGCCTTTAATTAAATGTTTATTATTTCTTTTTGTATAAGGAACACATAGAATAAAATGTCCTGAAAAGCAATTAATTCAATCAAATAAAGTAAAAGTCCTCTTTGACCAGGATAACCCCAACTGTGCGTCTCTCTTCCTGGCCTAGCTGTTATGCCACATTTGAGGAATGACCCTCCTAGCTCTCCCACATGCATTCACATGTACTTAAGGGCCGTTAGAAAGTCAATTATTGCTGTGTTTTCTTTGTATAGTAGCACACACACATAATTTAATTATATATATCAAGTTCTTTCTCTGACAATATACATGTAGGTGTGTTACAGGGTTGATATTGAACTGGTACCCAGAGGTCAGTGGCCATGCCTGTAGTTGAAATCCTACAGCAGAATGCATCATGTGGTAAATACTTTTTCCCATTCTCTTGCTGACTTACCCATTAGTTACATGAGGCACAGTGCTTAGGATGTAATATTCATTCAGAATCTCACGATGTTTGGTTTTGATTTCTTAGAATTTGAATAAAAATGAATGTAATAATGAATACACAATAAAGAATTCAGCTGAGGTTTGCCAGTCCTTATACATAACATAGTATATTTTATGAATATATATATCCCACAGTGAAAAATACCTTGGTGCTGCCTGGGTCTTCATTTTGGTGTATCAGTGTCAGTCAAGAGCCTCATAAGGGAGAGAGCTCCTGAGTCCATTCTCTATGCTAAGGCTGCCACCTCTTAGAAAAGAGTACTGTCGTTTTAAAATTATGTGTGAGCTTTAGACTGTCACTCATATCCTTGTTTATTCTGAAGTGAAAAACAGGCTGCCTCTTGCAGGGCTATTTCTGAAGTAAGCAACAGAAACACCCAGCAGTGAGCTCAGACAAAGCTGGGTGTATGCAGGCACCTGAAGTAGAACAGCAGTGTGCCAACTGGAGACCTTGAGAGCATTAGAAAAGCTGCCAGAAAACCAAATGCCCCTTCTCTGGCCCTTCGGGCTAGGTAATGGATCTCCCACTTTCCTCAGACTGTCTGTCTTTGGAGTAAGCAATCACTTTCCCTTAGAGCTCATTCATAAATTGCCCCCAAATGATTGTTTTGTATTTTTCATTTCAATTGTTTTTCTTGGACTCAGTTGTTTGTTTGTTTGTTCAACTTGAGATCAAGCCTATTTGTCCTGGCTTACCTCTGTTATTTACACCTCATTCAGTAGGCTAAGGTCAGAGGCTAAGGTCTCAGTGGCAGAGGTGGGTCTCCTGGAGTTTACAGAGACATCCAAGATGTCATTGGCATTTTGTGCCTGATTATTCAGTCAACATACCTGTCTGCTCATGTACAGAAGAATGTCACTAATATCTTTGTCTATTCTCTGACAACCTTTGTATTCCCTCCTCTAAGACATTTCCTCTACTCCTAGGAGAGCAGCTCAGAGTCTCTGTCATCTCATGCCTGCAGTGACCGTGATGTGGCCAAAGCTCTCAGAGTCCACTGTCTACTAACACTTATTATATATAATATATATAAATGAAATAAGATATAAATGAAAATTGTGAATACCGTGTGTTCAACAGGGGCAAACTATTTAAAATGTGGAAATGTAGAGTTGATCTTTGTATGGTTTATCAGCAAATGCAGGATAGATGATGATGACAGACCCATTTCCCAAACTAGTCTCAAGGCTCTTGTCCATATCTTCAGTTTAAAAAAGGGATTTTAATCCAAAAAAGGTCATGGAATACTCCCTTAGACCTGGCCAGTTTATAATGAAACTACTAAGGAATCAGTTACTTTGTCATAGGAGGTGACTTTTTTTTTTCAAAATGCTGTCATGTCTTCTACACTTGCTTAAGCTTAGACTGTCTTACGTAGTTCTGTAATTTGGACTCTAATAGCAGACCTTGGTCTGGGTTAGTAGACTGAAAAATCAGGAATATTTTCTCTGTCTTAGGATCCAACCATAGAGCCTCAGTGACTGCTCTGAGGGTTCTGTGGTTTATTGCAGAGAGAGGGAGGAAGTGACCTGGCACCAGAGACTTGGCCTCTGTCTCAAATAGTGAGACTAAAAGGGAAGCTTCAAGTCTACATACAAATAAATTAAAGGCAGTAATGGCCCGAGTGAGTGTTCACAGAGTTGGCGGGCCTTATTTCTAACTGTATATAAAACCCGGGAAAGGGCTCAATCTTGATGCAGCATAAAGCTGAATGGAGTTATTTTATTAACTGATGGTAGAGATTACAATATACTGTCATATATCATACGAGAAAGCAATTTATTAGATAAAAATCTTACACCTAAATTTATAATCTATCACCCTGTGGATTCTGCAGCTACACCCATAGGATGAAGATGGCTCTTCGTATGATTCTTAGAACTTTTATTTAATAATTTTGTGTTTCAACATGAACATATCTGAAAAGAATGTTAAAACAACAAGCAGAATTAAAAAGTCCCCAAGTGTCCCCCACAACCCAGATGGTACCCACAATTCTGTAATGAAGATTAGCGGTTTAGGATGGAGCCTTGGCCGAGGAACTCTTTCTGTTTTCCCTGGAGGACAGAAGGAATACAGGAATGTGTGCAACGCTTTTGCAAGACCACATGTGCTGCAGTGACTTGGCACAAGGCAGCTGGCTTACAGGTGCTCTGGCAGTGGTACGGAAAGCCTTCTTTCTTTGTCCTTTTGTGCGTGAAATGACTTTAATATGCCTGTTGTGCGGGAGGGGACGCTAGAGGCGATCCCTCTGGGCCAAGCAGTTTGTCTTTGAATGTGGTTTTTAGAAACGGGTGACAGATCTATTTTCTTCCTTAAGAGAATCCTTGTTCTGGGTGGTGACAGGGATTGTTAGCTGCTGCTTTTCTTTCCTTTCCATACGAATTGAAGATGGGACAACTTAAAGGCAAAATGAGCCAAATAGTTACCATAGAAAAGACAAATTCAGTAATGTAGTTCCAGGAAGAGCCTAATGAACAAGCCACCCAGATCATAAAAATTAGCAAAAACCCTTTATGAATAATGAGGCAGATCCACATTCTCATTATCCTCAGTGTTTTCAACTCAAATGCACTTGCTTGTGTTACTGGAATGCAATCAACATACAGCAAGGAGAGTAGGGGCAGATGTACGCCAAAGGAGATTGTGAAGGCACCTGCCTTTGCTTTTATTCCTGGAGTTCACCTGCCTGGAACATGGTCATATAAAACCTGGGCTTCAAACATGTGAAATAAAAAGAGGAAGGAGAAAATAGCTACTGGTATTCTCAACTGTGCTGAGACAAAACCGTTCTTCATTAGTCTGACCATTCGGCATTGTGCATTCTCATGCGATGATGTCAAGCTGTTCGGCTGTGGGAAGCCATACCATGAAGCACAGGAAATAGCTTAAATCATTGGAAATGTTTTTAAGGTTAAATAAATGGGGAAATGGCTATAATTAAGGTTGCCAACCACTTCAGAGTCATTTTCACTGGCAGATTTTTTCATTGTCAGTGTTCCTTTAAAAATATACACAACTGGGGCATTCTGGGACAGCCTTCTCCATGGGTTGTAGTCAATGGTACAGCTGTCAGGAAAATTAAGAGTTCATGATCATCCTCAGCTACATAGGGGGATGGAGACTAGCCTTGGCTACAAAGGAACTTGTCTTTATAAAATGATGGTTGTCTTTTAAAAAAAAAAAAAACCCTCAACTCTGATGTCATCAGCTTTCCTGGACTACTTGATTCCTGACCTGGGGAACTGATCTAAGATGTGAGAAGAAGGCCTATATGCAAGATGAAGGCTTTGACTGGTATCTATCATTGCTGTCTTCACAAAACGGACAAGTCTACCATTCCAGTGTAATATTACACTTATTTTCTCAATGATTCAGAGATTTCAGATATGGCAGATGGAAGGGAACCATGGGATTGTGGTTTTGACAATAAGATCTAGTTCATACAAGGACAGAAAAAAAGAGAAGCTCACTGGGAAGCGTACTTGAAGAATTACACTCTCAGAGGCAGAAGTCACCAGCACACTTATTTGGCTAAAAGATGAAAGCTTGCCTGAGATCCTTGTGACCATCGATCCATGGTGGTGTAGGGAGAGGCAAAATAAGCTCCTGCTGATTTTCCTTTCTTTCAGTCTCTTCACACTTGACTATCTCCAAAGGGCAGGCAAGGCAAGGCAAAGGAATTATGTCAAGATACCTTTGGTTGTACGGCAGATTTTAGCCTGTACTCTATGTGTCATTATCCTGGTTTATGACACATCATATATTATTCGAACTATATGCTAACATTTCTATTAGTCCCTTTGGTTTATTAATTCTTAAGGGATGCTCATTCACATTGAATTTATACACTTAGGAAGTACCAAATTTCCTATGAAAAGTATGCTTTTAATTAGTACTTGTCAAACAACTAAATAAATAATAAAATTAAGTATAAAATTAAAATATAGTTGGGTAATTAGGTCAAACTATTATTACAGAAAAGTATTTCACAGAGTTATAATTTGCATATTGTAACATTTTAATTTTCAAATAGTGCAATTCAGCAGTTAGGAAGGTATATGACTATAACCATGCCCCAATTTTAGAGCATTTTTATCACCTTAGAAAGAAACTCTTTATCTGTCAGTATTCATTTTCCATTTGCTCCTGTTCCCAGACCCAAATAACCACTAATCCGCTCTTCTCTATGGATTTGCCTATTCTGAACAATTTGTATCATCAGAGTCTATGACCACTGTGGCCTAGTTTCTTTCACTTTGCATAATATCTTCAAGCTTTGTTGTCTCTTGCACCACTAGTTCATTTTTTTCTCCTTTCTTTTCTTTCCCAATGTAACCCAGGCAAGCCTTAAACCTATGATCTTCCTCTGTTCATCTCTCAAGTACTGAGATCACAGGCATGTGTCACCATGCTATCACTGCATGCCCTTTTATGGATAAGTAATACACCACTGTATAGATAGATTATGGTGGGTGTCCATTCATGGGTCCATGGACACTGTGAATGTTTCTACTTGTGGCTATTGGGAATAATGCTGTAAACACTGATACACACATTTTTTTTAAATATGGACATATGTTTTCAATTCCCTTGGGTGTAAATCCATGAGTTTATATTGGCACAAAAGACCTCTTGTTGTATGAGTCTAAGAGTAGAAAATGTCCAAAACAGACAAAGGACTTTAGTAGGGACAAAGTACATTAGTGTCAGAATGGCAGAGACAGGGAGGAGAGAGTGCTGACAGTAAATGCTAGTGTGTGTGGGGTTTCTTTTTGAGATGGTCAACCAAAGAGTAATTGCAAATGTTGAAGAAATGCCAAGCTGTTTTCTAAAGTAGTTGTGCCATTTTAAAATTCCACAAGCAAAGAGGGTTTACATTTTTCCACATCCTTACTACCACCTGCTATTTCCTGTCTTTTTTTTAATTTTAGTGTGTGTGAAGTCTTATGTTGTATTTTCTCCTTGTTTAAACTGCATTCACTTACTCTCAAGCGAGGGAGACTGTTTATTCATTCTGCCATATGAACAAATATAGAAGACACTGTCTATGGAATAGACAAACTGTGACCCTCACCAGACACCAGATTACTGGTATCTTGAGCTTGGAATTTCCATCTTCTAGAACTGCAAGTAATAAATTTCCATTGTATGTAAACTTCCAGATCTAAAAGTCTTTTCTCAGAGCAGTCCCATGGCACTCGGACTACACTGCACTAGAAATCAACAGTGACAGCATCATATTTTTGGAGTGCTATCCTTCAGAACTGGGAGAAAACAATTTCCCCTTCTTTGGGGCACCTAGTCTGGGGTATTTTGTTGAAGCAGCTCTGGCAAACTAAAAAATAGTAAAGCATAAGCTGATAAACTCAGTCTTAATTATCTGTCTGAACCCTGTTTAAATTTCTTTCTAGCACCATTAAGAATGAGCACATAAAGCCTTTATTTGCAAATTGCTACCAACCCTCCTTCAAATTTTTGATGCAAACTCTTTAAGAATAGGTAACACTTATTTATTTTGCTCACTGATATACCTAGATGTGTAGTCAACAAAATATGTATTCACCGAATGCATGTGCTAGTGATGGGGTCATTCCGCTATACTTTTATGAAGAAGAACATGGGAAATTTATCTTCAAATATTAGTACTTTACCCAGATTGCCACTGGCTCCATCTTAGGGGACTTTCTACAATTAGGCTACTTGGAAATTAGAGGCTCATGATGTAATCTCTTGTCTCAAAGGCTGCCTCTTCAGGATCTCCTTTAATCGATCATTTTTGTTCTGACACGAAAATGTTGGAAATTTGGCATAAATTTTATTCCTAAATCATTTCTTCAAAGATACAATATTGAATAGTGACCAGGGAACTAGATTGCCTGGGTTCAAATCTTGAGCCTACTACCTGAATAACTGAGGGAGGTTGAGCAAGTGAATTAACTTCTTGAGTGAGTGAATTAGGCTCTTATCTGTGAAATTGGTCATAAGCAACTCAAAGTATTGTTCTGGAAATTAAATGAGCAGTGTATGTGGAGCCTTGGAAGGGTGCCTGCACAGATGCACTTGTAAGTATTAGACATTATTGTATTTTATATTAATCTCGTGTTTTCTATCTACAGTCTCTCAAGGCTCTTTTATCCAGTCCAGTAGTCCCAACTTGCCACTGAACTCCAGGCTTCTCTAACCACCATATAACCAACAATACAGGGGCGACATTAGCGTGATCTCCAGGACTCCTGTCTCTGGTGCACACACCCTCTATAATCACTTCCCCTTTCATTGCGGGCAGAGTGACCATGATGTGTTATCACTCCTGTTACTGGGAGACTAATCAGTCAGCTAGACTTTGAGATAATAGAAAGATATTACCTCAGTGGGCCTGGCAGTCAGCTGAGCATTTAAAAGGAGATGAAACATCAGAGACATGTGCTCCTGCGGGCCTGGAAGAAAGCAAACAGCTCTGGTGTAACTCGTGCAAGAGAGTCCATGGCAAGAAACGGGGAGGAGGCCCTCGTATCTGGGAGTGATCCTTGTATGAGAGCCAGCAGGAACACTGGGACCTCAGTCATACAGCTGCAAGGAAATGAATTCTTGCCAACAGCCAGTGAGTTTGGAAGCATGTCCCAAGCCTCAGATGCGAATCATAGCTCTGGCTGACACCATGATTTCTGCCTGGTGAGACCCTGAGCAAATGGCCTAGCTCTCTTGTCCTTGGAATTCTAACGCACACAAGGGGTGAGATAATAAGTAGGTGTTGTTTGAAACCTTTGAATTTGTGGTAATTAGTTATGCAGCAATAGAAAACACAGAGCAATCGCCAAGTTTACTTCTCTATGCCAGTGTCTAAAATAGTAAGTGCTTATTTTACACATCCAAAAGGAACTCTTAATTCTTTCTTATTTTCTTTTTCTCCTTTTCTGTAAGCTACTCACACCTAACAAAATCATTTTTGGTAGATTTTCCAAATCATTAAATCCTATAGCTCTAGCAGGAAGATAAAGTCTGCATAGGGTGGCTTCTCACCAACACCGCGACTACTACCTTATCTTGTTTTTTATTGAGCCCTTAATAATAATAGCCTTCTAAGTACCTTAGGCCATTCCATTCAGGTAATCTTTCTTCCTGTAGTCAGAGAGTTTTATGTAACTTGGGCCATACCATCTCTATGTGGGATCCACTAATGACTTCTTATGGTGCTCAATAAAATCTAGAGTCTTTACCATAACCATAAGGACCTTGGTTCTTAGTGCTTTCTGTGAACTATAATAGAATTACTGGGTAGTTTCTAAATAAAAGAAACTTAATGTCTCACAGTTCCAAAGACTAGAAAGTCCAGAATCAAGGAAATGACAGGTTTAGTTTCTGCCAAGGGCTCAGTATCCAGTTCCAAGACATCTTAAATATCTTTTAGAGTGTTGTTCCAAACAGGATGGAAGAGGACAGAAGGGAGAGGGGAGAAATGAAAGATAGCATAGAGAGGAGATGGAGGAGAGAAAGAGGGGAACTATGGAAAAATGGGAGCAGGGGTAGGAAAGATGGAGGGGAGAGAGAAGGGAGAAAGTAAGGAAATGAGAGGATAAGGCAAATTGACATGGGCCAAATTTACTCTTTTAAAAGAGTCTACTGCCTTGATAGTGGCAGAGCCCTAAGGTCTATCTAATCACCGCTCAAGAGTCCTACTTGCTAACACTGTTAATGATGGGAACTGCATTTCAAGATGCATTCTGGAGGGGACTAATGTTGGAACCTAGACCTGGGTATCTCTCTGACCACTTCTTTTTTTTTTTTTTTTTTTTTTTTTGGTTTTTCGAGACAGGGTTTCTCTGTGTAGCTTTGTGCCTTTCCTGGAACTCACTTGGTAGCCCAGGCTGGCCTCGAACTCACAGAGATCCACCTGCCTCTGCCTCCCGAGTGCTGGGATTAAAGGCGTGTGCCACCACCGCCCAGCTACTCTCTGACCACTTCTGACCACTGTCCTTTTACTTTGCTGTGTTTCAGTGACACAGACCTTAGTGCTTTTCACTATGATGCCAAGCAAAGTTGCATTCAATCCCATACCTTCCATGATTTTTTTTCCTCTCTCTTTGAGAAGATTTCTTCCCTAATTTCTCTACATAAACTAATAGACCTCCCACACTCCCTATGTTTCCATTGCAGTTAGACTTTCTGTGTTAGGTGTTGTGTTCTCTCTGTTTGCTTGTTTGTTGTCTGTTTCCAGTATTAGAATATAAATTATATCAGGGCAAGGGCATTGACTGGATCATCACTGAATCCTCAGACCTCAGCTGGTCTCTGGCATATGTAATAACCTGCAATGAATTAAGAGCTTAGAGAAGTAATTTGGTACATTTGCACTAAAGGCAGACAGGGTTATAGTCTCTCTCTCTCTCTCTCTCTCTCTCTCTCTCTCTCTCTCTCTCTCTCTCTCGATGTCCTGATCATGGCATGCCTTATGACCAGGGACTGGGAAATTATGCTGTACCTCTCTGAACTGAAAAATGCTTGTCAAATTACATGGCTCTTAGAGAGGTTTAATGCTATTGAGATAATATGAATAGTGATGCTCATGCAAGTCTTGCTGGAGGAAGGTGATGGGGGTTGAGCTCCAGGATGTGATGTTGTTCTCATCATGTCTTTCTTTTTTTCTCTTTTTGACCAAGAAGAGATAGCTTCCATAATTCCTTTGCCGAAATGAAAATTCCAGCTCTATCAACACAGACTTGAGAATGGGACTGCAATAGTCCATGTCCACACTCAAATAAAGTCTTAATAATTAACAGCAAATAGACTTAGAAAACATCCAAAATATATGTGATGTGGCAAGTGGAGTTGTGTAGAGTTCATCCCATAGTTTAGATGAATGTATCACAAGTTCAAACTTTCAGCACAATTAAATGTCATTAGCATGGAATTTGAATATTGAATAGTTTTCCCTGTTAAATGGACAACAGTGATCCAAGATGCATTAGACTTAAAACCAAATTTCCAGGTTTAAAAATGACAAACTCCTATGAAGAGGAGTCCACTTCTACATATGAATGGGAAATACCTGTAACAGTACAAAGTAGATCCAACCAGGCCACTAGTGACCTGCACCCCTGCACTATTGGAACCCGGCAGGCAGATGATAAAGAAGTCTGTGAGCCTTCTTATATCTGCTATCTTAGGTTTTCAAAACTACTTCATAAACTAAAAAGTGCCAGAAAGTTCTTTTTTCCCCCCTTAGCAGATCATCTTTTGCCAACTTGAGACCTTAAAAAGAATGTTAATATCACTTAATTTCTGAAAGGTATTTTTATTTTAATTTAGATATTTTAATTAAATCAATCAAGATCATCTCCTTTCCAGATTATTCTCAAAAGAAAAAAACCATAATAATTTCTTTAAATTTATACATGAACATACTTACTATTCACTCTAAGGGTTCTGTTTTGAGCTTTAGTCAAGTATGGAGGTATGCTGTGAATTAAAAATCTGATCTCATAAAATGACACATAAATATTTTAGTAGGAATTTGTTCTTAATGCCCAAGAGATAGCTGTAAATCTGCCCATAATACAAAGCTCTCTCTCGTTCAGCCGCTTCAGAAGGCCAACTATCTAGCTATTAAAAATTCTTGCCTGGTTACTGTTAATGGTGATGCTGCTGAGGTCACTTAATAAGTGTGGTTTTATCCCTTTAGAACATGATACTTATATGACTGTTACATTGCAGTCTCCATTCTGAATCTGTGCTTCTTTTCTTGGATGTGTTGGGTTCTGAGTGTAAAATGTCCTTCACAGGCTCATGTATTGAGCTCTTGGTCCCCAACTAGTGGCACTGTTTTGATAGGTTGTAGAGACTTAGGAGGAGGAGCCCAGCTGGGGAAGCACTCTCTGGAGGATTCCTTCAAAGGGAATCCCTGGTCCCCAGTCTCTCCCTCTCTCTTGCTTCTGTCTGTGACAGCTTCCTCATCCACATGTTCTCACCACATAGCAACAGAGATACAGCTTGTATTTTGTTTCCCACTAAGGCCAGTTTAATTATAATTGAATGAACAACATAAGAGAATTATTTTTACTAACTTTTAGTGTTGTGTTCATGGTTTAAAAATATTCCTGGATCATATTTAGAGGGAGATAAAGTAATGTTTTCAAGATTAAAAAAATGTTAACAAGAAAAACACTCAGTTCAAATAGTCTAAGTTTGAATTAGCAAAGTGGTTTTAGCTGTCCCTCCCCATATTCTTTCCCTTACCCCTCTCTTCTCTCCCCCTGTATTAGTCTTGGAGAGATCAAAGCAGTGCAGCTTTCCAGAAACTAGTGGATGCAGGAAGTGTTTACAGGCTAATGGATTACCAGTTTCTCCCCATTGCCTTCCTGTAGAGACCCAAAGAGGTTTCCCAGTGAGAACTTACTCAGGGTCTGAGAATCTGAGCTTGCTTTATCCAGCAGGGTTGCATAAGGGGATGATTTGACCAGGTGTGTGGAAGGGTCTACACTTGGCTATGTGGTATACTTTGATCTACCAAGGGGGAGGCCTTTTGCCCCAACCCTTGGCATTGTTATAAAAAGTCATTTTGAAGAGGCAGAAGGGGCCACTGGGTTCTGATCCAGGTCCTCCTAAAGCTATCCTGTGTTTCTGTCTTTCTCCTCTTTGCTATCTTTCTATCTAAAAGGTTATTATCTTTCTCTCCTCCTCATAGGGACCCTTTGTAAAGGTGGGATCTGGCCTCCCACAGATGGTGCCAGAACCAGGGACTTGGGTGCAGCGCAAGTAACTGGGGGAGGAAGCACTGTGGAAGCAGTTGGACATATCTGGTTTTGTGTTAAGGTTAAGGCAGTGGTATTTTATGCTTCAGCAGCAAAACCTGTATATAGAAAAGTTGGGCTGCAGCAAGTATCTCTCTCTGTCTAGGTTTCTCTCTCTCTCAATTTCTATCTATTAAATTAGGAAAAAATATAGGGTTTAGCTATAAGAATATTGTGTAGGAAGAAATTTAGGGTAAGAGTAGAAGTTCCCTAGTGCCAGACCTGGCACAGAAAACAGCATCCAGGAACAAGCAGCCACTGCAGAATTAGCAGTCTGAGAAAGAAAAGCCTAAATGAGCCAGGGAAATAGTAAGCAGATGTTTGTATAGTCACTTGTAGAAAGTTTGAAAACTAGGGGAGTTAAGGTAGAACAGCAACAAGTACAGAGGTTCTTGGAGTTCATAGAGGAACTGTGTCTTTGGTTTTCCAACTCTGGACACAGACTCCTGGGGAAGAATTGGAGTTGAAATGCAACAATATTATGAGAAACATGGGCTGGAAAAGATTCCAATGGAAGCTTTTGGCCTATGGGCACTAATTCAGGGTAGCTTAGATCTGAGTCCTGAGCAGCAGGGGGGATTTTCCCTGAGGCAGATATAGGTGGAACAAAACCCTCCACTCCACTGGAGGTGCCCCTAGATGAGAATGCTTTTACAACATCATTCAATCAGGGTCAGTTCCCTCTTGGCCATGAATCCAAGTTTAAGGAACAGAAGTCTTGGGATGAGACAAAGGAGGAACTGAAAGGCTTGAGAGACTTAGTAATTTCTCTTTCCCAAAACTGAAGGGTCTTCAGGTCTCTCCTTCTCAGAAGGGTACTCATCTTCCTTCTGTAGGGGTGGAATTAGGCTCCCCTGGGGGGTCATCTATCAGAATGGAAAAACTGCTCATAATTTCCCTGGCACAAAAACCCCCCAGAACATGGCAAACCCTCACTAGTCCTGTGTCTTCCCTTCAAGCTAGTACTACAGAAGCAGATAGCAGAGAGCCTGAGCAGCAGTGGTGGCATCAGGGACTCTGCATCTTGGGGGAGGGGACAAGCAAGGACAAAGGGGATCTATCAGGGAGGGGATCTCTCTGAAAAGCTCTTGCTTCAAGTATTCTCATTAGACAAAGCCAGGTGGGGAGTTTGACTGGGGCAGGACACCTGTCAAATGGTAATGCAGATATCCTAAGGAGAGCTTAGGAAGGACAGAAACCTCCTGTGGAGAAGGGCAAAATCTCCCTTGATCTTGATTTCCAGTATGAATATAGACCATGAAAATAGAGCATGAGGCCACACTGCTTCAGGTTGCTTGTGGCAAACCAATGCATGGCTCCTTTACAAGATGGTTCCTGATTCCTAGAGAGCTCTGTAGCAGCTCAGCTATGTTGACAACCACCTTTGCCCTATGGCAGCTCTCCTAGGGAATGGTAACTGAAAATGAATGCCTCTGTGGCTGGGAGTGAAACTTCAGAGCCACTTGTTTGAACTTAGTTGAATTGTTGCATTCAGGGGAGCTGCAACAAATTTGGGTAAAGGAACCATCCCCTGGCCAGTGACTGGCCACTGCTGGCTGCACTTCCACCATGGTGCTGTATTGCAACTGGCTCTGGGATGGTTGTGAGGGCCAGGTGGGAAAGGTGGCTAGGGGGGTGGTTGGCACCACCTGGAGTGTTACAGCCCCCCTGGCAGTGGCACTCACCAAATCCAAGGGCCGAGGAAGCCAAATGCAAAGATTCCAGAGCTGCTGATGAATTAGACTCTGATTTCAAACTTTCAGGGGAACTTTAGGACTGTTATTAGAACTTATTTTTTGAGCTTTTGCAGACCTCAGAAATGCAACAGTTTTGAGTTCACCTACAATTTTAATTGTGGTGATTCATGATTCATGTACCCTCTGTCTTGTTGGAAGAAAATGTAAATAGTTCTGTTAAGAGATCTCTTTTGCTAAAGTTTATAAAGTGTAAATAGTCCTATAAAGGGTTTGCCTTTGGATGTAAGTTTGTAAGAATTGTAAAAATGTATAGTAATATTTATATAAAATTATATTAATCTGTCGATATTAATGAACCAAGGTTTGGTGAAGCTAAGGGAGTGTTTAAGTTTTATACAGTTGCATCAGGAATTTATTGATTATTTGATGCATTTGTATCAAGAGTTTATTGATTTAAAAAAAAGGGCTTGGCCCAGCTAAGGTAGTTATAGATATCTTAGACCCATTCCAAAGGACATTCCATCTTGGTCATCCTCTACTCCTTTACTCAGGGGTGTGGCAGCCATAGGGATTGCTGTGGTTGTTTCAGCTACTTACAAGCTCTTAGTAGGAACCTGAGTCAGAGCTGAGTCAAGCTCTGTTTTTCCCCCTGCCAGGGGCTGGTAGTCAGTGATGGGTAAAGTTCTTCTTGCTAGCTGCCAACCTAAGACAGATTATGCATGATAGAAAGTGCATCTCCACAATGGGTAAGGCTGATTATGGAAGAAAGACAACCTAATACAGGCACAGTATATCTGAGGGACCCGAGGGGCATTTTAATATATTAAGAAGGGGGAGTCGTAGAGACCCACTGAGGTTTCCTAGTGATAACTTACTCAGGGTCCAAGAATCTGAGCTTGCTTTATCCAGCAGGGCTACATAAAGGGATGATTTGACCATGAGTGTGGTTACCAGGTGTTTGGAAGGGTCTACACATGACTGTACAGTGTACTTTGATCTAGCAAGAGGGAGGCCTTTTTCCCTGCCCCTGCCCCTTGGCATTGTTATAAAAAGTGCTATTGAAGAGGCAGAAGGGGCCATTGGGTTTTGATCCAGGTCCTCCCGAAGCTATCCTGTGTCTCTGTCTTTCTCCTCTTTGTTATCTTTCTATCTAAAAGTTTCTTATCCCTCTCTCCTCCTCATAGGAACCTTTTTTAAAACGTGGGGGCTGGCCTCCCCTAGCTTCCCTGGTCCATGCATAAATAATGAGTCTTCACTGTGTTCTTATTTGTAATATATCCTATGCCTCCTATATAGGCCACTTGTTTAAAAAACAAAGTACAAGTTCCTGTCTAATTATATAAAAATGTTTATTTTATAATTAAAATGTGCACAGTTGAGTATGTCAGTTCAGTAAGTGATTTCAATTGCTAATCTGCCATTTTGTATTCTTATGGTTGTCCAGCCTTCATCCTTATACCTGGAGAACAGTCTAACAAGTCTTTGCCCACATATCACCAACAACTCCAATCATTCCTTTTAAAGCATTTTTTGTCTTAAGACTTTGTGTTGTATTGTGAAATGCTCAGTCACAGTAAGGCTGGCTGTAAGAGTTCTCACTAACTCTCTCTCACCTACTTCATTCTCATCTACTCATCCCATGGACATTCATTTTTGCTCATATACACCATGTCCTGTGTTAGCCTACTGCCATTCAAAATCCTGTAAATCCTCCTTGTAAATTCCCTCAAGGAAATATCCTAAACTTAGTCAATAGAGGTGTGTATTAACAAGTGAGATAAAATGTTGACAGGTGTAATAAGAAGAGTGTATCTATATAGTAAGGAGAATAAGTGAATAATTTTGAAAGCAATTTATAATATTGGAGAACAAATGTATTTAGAAGAAGATTGAGATGTAGGGCTATTTATCATAAACCCCTTTCAAGTACTGAAAATAGCTATTCTAGAATAGGGACTAGCTTAAATAGTTATGGTAGATTCACAGATGGAAATACTAAGACATTTAAAGGATATTACTCTTAACCATTGTACAGTATTCCTGAGAATGGGATAGAGACTCCTTCCTCTGCCTGGCTCTTTACCAGGCACAACACCATGTTTGGAAATGGATTTCACTCTGAGCCCTTCTTGCATGGTAGAGATTTTTCATAATGTCCCTTCCTACTTTATGATCACTGTTTTCTGAGAGTTGTGTTGGTTCATGGAGAATTAGCTAAGGGGAACCAAACAAATACTGCTTTTCCTTCTACAAAAAGAAAATCACTTGAAATCTCCTGAGTTTTGTATCTGGTTTGAGTTTAGAATCCTCTCCAGAGACTTAGAGAGGAAAAGTCTTATGGACTCAGGGGAAGTATAGCATGTCCACTCTTCCATCTAGTGCCATCAATCTTGGAGCTAGAATTTGCATTTTGATGGTAGCAAAATCCTGATTATTATCACTGATTTTTACCATACTTACTAGTTGTGGTAGTTAGTATTAGCTGTCAACTTGACACTTAAGAGGCAGGCCTCTAGGCACATCTGTGAGAGGCTGTCTAGCTGAAGATGACCTTCTGAGATGTCTAGGAAGGTTTGTCCTGATTGACTTGCAAAGACCCATTTTAATTATGGGCAAGACACTGGGCAGGTGTTCCTAGACTGTATAAGATAGGAAGGGTGAGCTGAGCATTAGCCTTCATGCATGCATTGTTCTCCACTCTTGAGTGGGAATGGAGTGGGATTTGCTGCTTCAGATTCTTGACACCTTGGCTTCCCTGCAATGATAGATGTAACACCTGGAATTGTGAGTCAATAAACCTGTTCTTCCTTAAGTTGCTTTTGTCAAAATATTTCATTACAGCCACAGGAAAACAAACTAAACACCACTTTTCATTTGTCCTGCCTTCTAATCATTGCAGGTATTTCAGAGGGAAGTTTTGGAATACCTTTTTAGGGACCCACAAGGTATTAAAAACTCATTGTTTTTGCTTGGCTTGTTCAATTTAAAAAACTCCATTCAACTAGACATCAATTCTCTGTATTGTTGTACTCTTTCATACATGACTTACTCACCTATTTATCTGCCTGTCCATTGAAACTGTTGATATTTACCATCCTTGTTTGATACACATAACAGAAGTGGGAAAAGCATCATCTTGGATACAGCCATAAGGTTTATTAACATCTGCAACAGCAAACTCATGGAGAATCTCTCAGTGGGCCTTCCCATTTCCTATTCATTCCTTCACACAGGGTGGGGCATCTCCAGTGCCTGCAAAATCTGCCTTCAGTTCTTGCAGGAGAAGGAGGAATGTGAGACCTTACAGAATTGATGTATGAAAGGATTAGGATGTCCAAGACATCAGGAGTGACATGTGGTGGGAATCTTGCCAAGTAATAAAACATTCGCCTTTTAAGCCCGGCACTGAGCCCAGATCCACTAGCTGAATCCTTCATGGTTCAGATCCTCTTCCTTCACTAACTCTCCATCTTGCTAGTCAGTCTGATGGCTTCCAACCCTCCAAAAACTGGACTATAATCTCCCAAAGTGAGAGATTTGATCTAATAAACCACTTTGATATCAGGGAGAAATGAGATTCCAGAGTCCACACTCTCCGCTTCAGAATCTTTTCTGGTAGGCTAGCACACGGTGTGTGTGTGTGTGTGTGTGTGTGTGTGTGTGTGTGTGTGTGAGAGAGAGAGAGGGAGAGAGAGAGAGAGAGAGAGAGAGAGAGAGAGAGAGAGAGAGAGAGAGAGAGAGACAGTGGGGAAGATCTCAGCACTCCTATAGCCATCAGCTGTTGGAGTCAGACACAGTGAGCATTGACGCTTTCTCATATGAGAATTCATGTTAGATTGAGGTATTTGGAGCCATGTAGAAGACAGTATTGCTCACATAATCAATTTTAATCCAATTATACTTCTTTTGTTTAATAACATTAAAACATGATAGAGATGCTTAAATATTAAAAATAAAGAAGACTGTGATTTTTAGGTATTAGGTAGGTTCTTTAACAAGCAGTTAAGTGATTCTGAAGCCAGTGCATTGAGGCCCTCGATGTGACAAGCACAAAGACTTCACTCATATCTCAAATCTGTAAACTTTCCATTGTGATATCTCAATTATTCTGATTTGTGAGGTAATTAGTAACACTACTAATTCAGAACTTTTACCTCAGCCATTCATTTCCCCAATACTTCCCCAAGTGTTTGTAACTGTATTCAGCAGGCCAGAGCCCAAGAGAAGTAATATATTGTTAACAAGGGGGACAATAAATTCATAGTTGAAATCACATTAGAATTCTTCATTGTGTGTTAAAGTTCCAAGTAAACAAAAGCTTGTAAGAGAAAACCCAGATTAATGAAATGTGACTCGATTCAGGGTCTCCAGTGGGAAAAGGATACACAGAAGAAGCTGGGAATGTCAGTTTCTTTACTACAATACAGGAATAAAAACAATAGCTGCTACCTGGAGTGAGATAAGGGAGCATGGCAACATGTGAACTCCTTTGCAGAAATGCAAATATGTAGTTGTCAAATTTGCAAAGTGAATGGGGACTGGAATTTTGAGCATAGATAATATTAGATATTAATATGGTGTGGGTTGTAATTAATGAGCATGTCCCTGGAGATTTGCTCAGTTTGTGTACTGATGTTGCTTGAGGTCTTAAGGATCAAGGTTAAAAGGAAGTGACATCTGTAAGAAAGTATGTGGAAATATTTAGGAAAGTGTAAATGTTGCATAAAAGAGCAAATTCCTGAAATAATTCACAACTTTTACCCTGTTTTAAACTATTCCTATAAGCCTTCTGCTTTGTTTTTATTAGTCTAAAATTTGCTTAAGGTGACAGTTAGTGAAGAGCTTCGTAGTCTCTGGTAGACATTCAGCCTGTATGGAGATCCTCCAGGAGGCTCTGTCAGTGCCCATGGACAACTGTCTGCATGGCCAGCAGTACTGCCACTTGCACATGGAGCTTGGTAGATGTGTTCATGTCCTCTAAGCAGCAACATTTGCAGCACAGTACTTCAGAAGGCTCTCCTTGTTCCTTATGTTTGCTCACAGATTTTTCTTTCTTTCTTTTTGAAAGAAGATGAAGTCACCAAAATAACATTTGCACCAAAGTAAAGCCTTTGCACAGCATAGACAGACGACAGAGATTGGTATGCTAGTCTATGCTCTTTCCCTGTATTTTGCATTTTTTTACATTTATTTACATAGGTGTACAAATGTTCATTCTTAAATCTAGACAATATTTTCTTCTTCTTGTGATTTCTTTCTAATTAGTATAATTCCATATACAATCAAATAATTGCAGCCAGCCATTATATTGTAAGGTTTAAGAACTTGTTGAATTCTTTTGTGTTTTTTTTTTTCTCGATTTCTACTTTTCTTTTCCTCCTCCCTTCATGTCTAATATGTAGTAGGGGATGTAACAGATGACACTGTTCTAACTTGCAATAGACTCACAGCCTAGTCCAGGTATAATGAAGCAGCAGGTAGTTCCACATCAGTGTGTGATGGCCACGATCTGAGGAGCTGTCTTGGAGGGAAGTGCATGCTGAGGGGAAGCACCTGGGATGATGCCTCTCACAGTATTAAAGAAGAGACCAAATGAGGTTCCTAGGAGAATTTCTCTTGCTACTTTAGGACCATTTCATTCTTTTATGACAAATTGCTCTTTAAAGAAATGCTTAGTTTCCTGCCATTCCCTCAATTGTTTGAAAGGACTGTTCATATAACTTTATCTACATGCTGGTGGCCAACATTTACATATTTACCTGAAACAGCTACTGGGGTATGGAGATTGTTCTCTTTCTGACTATGGCTCCTCCCCATCCCCAATCCTTTGCTGACTTAGACCAGCTGTAGGCTCCCAGCCCATAGCTCTGTGGCTAAGACCACTGGAAATCCCAGGTAAATCCCAAGTGGCTCCCCTCTCTTCCCTTTGTCATCTGGGCCTTGTTCAGGGTAACACTTTCCTCTATGCATGCACAATTCTCTCCACTTCAGTTCTGAGTTTTCACCTGAGTTCCCTTTCAGCTCTTGCCTTCCATTTGGAATGTTTAAAACCACAATTTAGAGAGAGAAGTAATTTGTTCAAAAATTTTGTTCTAAGTGGTAGATACTATGAATAATAAACAATTCTAGCTTCTTCTATTTTACTATCATGTCTGTTAATAACTATTATATGCTAATAACCAGCACATGTCTGATAAAACATGTATGCGGCAGCATAGAGAGACAACATGAAGCTTTCCTGAATGCTGTCAAGGTCCATGATGCTTCATGTATGCCACTAGTTGGACCTTTTTTTTCTCTCTCTGAGCACCATAGCTGTTCAGGCTCCGTGATGATGCAATGTGTATTTGTATTCAGTTTAGCCCTGACTCAAGCTTTAGGCCAGATCTTTGCTTTACTTTCTCATTCATTATTTGTTTTTCAAAATGGAAAGCTCTTCATGGCTTCATTTAATTACAAAGTCAATTTCTGTCCCAAGTAAAAACATTCAAACGGTATCAAAAAAGCAAAGAATCTGAAATGTCACCATAGTCACAGAATGTTAATATTCTCGCTTAATTCTTTTTCATGGCCCCTTTTTCTTTAATTGCTGTCACATATGTATGTGTGTATTATTATATATACACATATATATATATATATTCCTAAATACATAAATACACTCTGCTTAGTCTGTATAATGTCACTAGTCTGTACATGTTTTCAGGGCTGACCATTTAGTATTGGATATCAAATCTTTTGATATTGACAATATTGAATATTTTAATTAAACATTTAATAAAAGTTGTATATTTGTGTATGTCTGTGTATATGCCTGTGAATGCAAACGTTGGTAGAGGCTGAAAGAGTGTGTCAGATTACCTCAGAGCTCAAGTTATACTGAATTGTGAGCCTCCCAATATGGTTTCTTTGCAAGAGCAGTATTTGCGTTTAACCGCTGAGTTATTTCTCTAACCCTCTACTTAAGTGTATCTTTGTGAGCTGCCTTAAATTCTTCTGGAACAGAGCAGAGTAACACTGAAAGATGAATAAATCTTTAATAGCACTTTACAATTTACAAAGCACTTTTCACATTTTAGCTCCTTTAATCTTATAAACAAAGATGGATAATTTCTTCTGAAACATAGTCATTTTTATTGTTGCCAATTTTTTTTTAAATTTGGCTACTTTTGATTTTCATGACAGTGTTTTAATTTAGTTGTTTGTTTATTTCCAAGCTCTGGTGCAGTTGGGAAATAGCCCTAGGTCGTGTTTCACAGTCTATGTTCCTATTCTTCTGAGTCATGTGAGATCATTAGTAGCTACATCTTCAAATAAGGACAGCATGTGTGATACACAGTCATTAGTTGGGAGCCAAAAGTGAGAACTGCTTTCAAATTATGTTTCACACCACAATGTTTTCATTCTTATGTGTAAGAAAATGTTTTATTAACTTGTTTATGAGAAGGAAATCAAGTACCCCTACACCCGTGTGTTTATTCTCATTGTGCGATTTTTCTAGTGCAATCCAAGTTGTAGTGTTATGTTTGGCTTTTGCAGCAAAACTATGCCCATATATACAAACTGGTATTTCTCTCAAAACAAATAAAGAGCAGTATATGCCTTTGCCTTTAGGAAAAGTGAGACCAATATCTGTTCAAAAGATGCCTGTTCCCCTTTTGTTTGGACACTGGTTTTAAATAAAAAGCAAAAGTTGATTATAATTATAATTTCCAGTCATCTATGGTCATTGAAAAATAGAGTGTTGCTGTGTATGTATATGGCAGTCATTAGCATTACTGAAGTAGTTTTGTAATGCATAGAGAGCCAGCGCCTAGGAAGTTTTCTGGAAGCTTTGGATTCAGTGGAGCTTGAGGTCTGTACTTAGAAGAAGCACTCTACTTAACCCACCAGCTCCTGGGAAGGGGTGCCTGGGAGGCCAGGGCAGAAGCTGTTCTTGGGCCTGTGTTGTAATGGAGGATAGTATACCAAAACTAAATGATGTTTGTTTGATGTTTGGGTTTCCAAAAGACACTGTTTATGAGAACACACCACCACAATAAACATTAATTTAGCTGATTGAAATGTACCCACTGTGTCACATAACACTTTGGATTACATATTAGAGCTGGTACATCAGCACTTTGGAGAATTCACATTCTGACTGTGGAAATATTGGCCTTAGGAATCCTGGTGTACATCTAGAACCGGTACATGCCTTTTACAAAGCTCATCAGTGAGGTTAAAATACAGTAAATACTCAATGTGATTCACCAAATGCTTTTTGAGTGTCCACTCTGTGGGGGATATGAGGACACAAGAGGGGTTGATGTAGTGATGGAGAACAATTGTGAAGATACGGGTTTCTTTCATGCATGTATGTTCTCTGAAACTTATTCATGTATTTTGAAAAAAGAGGCATCATATTTTTGACTTCTTTCACACACATACTCTCAGAATAAGAGAAAGAATAAGAATAAGAATAAGAGAAAATGGAGGCTGACTATTGTTGACAGACTGGATTATGAAAAACCTTGTTGCTAATTTCAGGTAAACAGTTTTTGAGGTCCCAAGAGAAAAATGAGAAGAATCAATGTGTCAGTTTTCAATGTAACTTCTTGTTCTTCCATAGTCTCTGTTGTTCTTTAGAGTATTATTTGCACAAATCCTTCAACACACGGAGAAAGAATGAAGAGTTTTGGAGGGGTTATTATATAAGATTTTCTGTGTGATGAAACCACACCCAACAGGCCGCACCCAGAGGAGCTTATGTATGTTATTAGGTTCAGGAATGTTAAGTGTGTTAGATTCAGTCCCTGCTGGGCAGTCATATGACGCAAACGGTGACTCTTAAATGAAGCCATAATATATGGTTTAACTTCTTAACAGTTTGTGATGTCATTTTTATGTGGTAAGAAAAACAAATGCAGTCACATTTTAGACTTGAGCCTCCCGCAAGCCAACATCAAGAGATTAAGTATGTACATTACTAACACAGAGCATCAGCTTAGTGAGAACCATGCCAGAAAATGGCTGTGAGCTCAAACACTGCTCACAAGAGGGACAGAACAGAAAGATAAGCCTCCTGATAAGTTAGAGTCCCAGGAGACCCTGGGTTTCCCTTTGAAGAAAGCAGAATAATTTTAAGTATTTTGACCTGAATGTTAATTCAAATAAGCATGTTTGTGTAGGATCAGCTAATATTTATACTTACCATGTAAAAGCCCAGAGATACAGTAGCCAAAACTAAAGAAAAAAAAATTCCTAAAAAAAGACAAAATTAGAACATCGATTAAGTTGGGGTGAAATGTATATAAAATTGTTGGTTTCCAGTATTTACTTTCTTGAAATATGGCGTTGAGTCATTTCTATGAGCTCTGCAGATTCTTCTTTATGTTTCCTATCATTTTTATTGTGCACATAATTTAACAGTTTGTAATAGTTGAAGCCACATGTCTCCATGGCCTGCTTTATTGTTGAAACAGCCTTGCTCAAGGCAAGAGACTTTGAACTGTGTAACACAGGTATGTATATTTTCTTTGAACAACGCATATGACATTCAACTCCTCAAAAATGAACCTTTTGCTTGACTGAACAGCTTTGCTCTGGGTTTTGCTTGTCTGCTGAGGCAAATAAAGGCTGACAACGAGGGCATTCCCAGCTAGTTAAAGACCAAGAGGGGAATAAAACAGGATTGGAGCCAGCTATCAGAAAATTCCTTTCTTGCTTAACATTTTATGTTGTACCCTATGTATTCATTAGAAACAATTTAGATAAGTCTCAGCTCTGAGTAACAGAATGTGGATCTCATGCTTCTCTGCTTCTAAGTATTTATGTGGGGGGAAGATCATTTGCAGTATGGTGGACTTTCTGGATACATAAATTATATAATTTCTTATTGACAACATCACCATGGTGATGAATATGATTGGTTTTACATCAAATGTTGTTATTTGTTGTCATTTTAATTATCTACACAGGAATTACAAATGGGCCTGAGGATTTTTATTGGGAATTTTCCTGTAAATTTACATAATTAGATAGACTCTTCATTTGTTAATGAGTTCTGAATTCTGTCCATTAATTTAGTGATCTGCTTCTGAGTACTTACTATGTTCCTAGGATGATCCTAGATATTGGGTTTAAAGGCAATTGAATGAAATACTTGTCAGAAAGGGCTTGCTGTCTCTGTCAAATGGTTCCCACACCAGCCCTCTGAATGATGTGAAGTGTTAATTCATCCACGTATTAATCAAACAGATGTCGATTTGTTAAACATGTAGTAGGAATTTGGGTTAATTAAGCACTGGGAATAAAATAGTGAACTGTTTTCACAGAATATACAACTCAGTAAGTTAGGGGAAGGTAAACTTTGATTAATGAATCTCATTAACAAAAGCATGGTCACCAATTCAAATACATTTTCTAGAGGAAAAGAATATGGGTATATCAGAGCATATAAATAAATAATGAAACCATTATATAAATAAGAATAGTCAACTCAGATATGGAAGAAGCCCAGTAATGAGCTAATTAGATCAGGGAATCTGGAGGAAAAGGCACATGGTGGAAGGTCAGCTTCCAGAAATAGCATATGAATGGCCAAACATTGGACTGACGAGAAGGTTCTATGATGGTAGCAATAATCAGCCATGTCCCATGAGTCTGTGATGACAAAGGTTGGGGGTTGTCTGTGTGGAGGTCATTGGTGACTAGAGTGGCTTCTATTTGTATCGGGATTTTGGGGCCCAGTTCTGACGGGAGTGGACTGATAGCTGAACAGAAAGGAAGGAAGACAAAAGACAGTGAAAGCCCAGCCTTCCTTTCAGCAGTGCAGTGGCAATGGTTAGAGGGGCACTTGCTGGAGGAGGGGCAGCCTCTCTGGTTCCTTTCCAAGGGGAAGAGGCTTGAATGTGTTTACATATTGAGAGGTAGCAGGATTCAGCATATAGAACGTTGTTGCATGCACCATAAAGAGGAGGGGAAACAAACACATTCCTTTGCAGTTTGAAAGCAATTAAGGGTTAGACTAGAGTCCCAAAGAGGAACTACCTTTACAGAGAAAACAGAAAGGCCAGGTGGTAGTGGTCGGCATAGATTTGGTAGAAATAATTCCCCCATTTGGTTTTCTCTAAAGACTTAGAATTCCCAGTGTCTGAAAGAGGGCAGGGTGAGGATGAGTCTGGGTTTCTAGAAAGTGGGGGAAGGTTGATTGGTTATCAGATGACATGAGAGTGAACCAAAGGTCTGTGGAATGTAGGTTGATGGGCAGTAATGAAGGTCCACCTCATGCTGGTGCAGATGATGCTATGTGACACCCATCTGGGCTTTTCTGTGGTTTTTTCCTGTAGTGCTGCTGGCTTCTGTAAGGCAGGCCAAAGCAGGTAACAGGTCATTTTGAGTCGAGGGATAAAGAAAGAGCAACAGGTGAGAGTATGGCATATTGGGAAGCTGTTGTTGAAATGATGGGGACTGGGGGAAGATTGTAGTTGAAAAAGAATGGAGAGAGAAGTGAAGACTGAGGAAGGACTGAAACACAATGAACCATCTGTAGAGGAGAAGCGTCACTGAAGGGAGAGTCCAAGCAGCCCAGCAATGGCATGGCTCCTCCTCCAAGGGTACCTACCATGCTGGCCAAACACTCTGCTGCTGCAAGTCTCAGACAGGCGGTCTCAGCGATTATGGCAAGGTTGGCACTGGGGACAAAGCCATTGCTGGTGGCTGGGGGTCTTCTGCCACCTCTCCTGAGTCTCAGGACTTCCTTTGTCCTAGTGATGTGATTAGGCTGCTGTCAAGGCTTTTGCTTCGTAGCATCCATCCTCTATTTCATCCAGGCTACTTGATAGTTGGTGGAAAAACAAACCAACAGAATGTTTCTCAGTCATTCTTCAATCTGCCAATGAGGTATAGTGCGTGAAAGGCATTTGAAAGCCTGTAACACCACAACTAAATCCCTATAGACTTTGATTCTGGTGATCCAGCAGGGATCTGGACATGTACCCTGGGAGATGTTCTGAGGAAGGGCCTTCTCCTCACAATACACTAGGAGAGACAATACCTTGATTCTCTATGGTACCTTTCTCACAGCTGTTTTGTTCTTCTGCAGACTGACCAATTCAGTATTAGAAGGCCTCAGGATCTCATGGACAGTTATTATCATCATCTTCCTAGATCGTCTTCTTCCTTTTGGACTTTCCACTCTTTAAATATCCTACACTTAATTCCCATATTAATTAACTTTAAGTGTCTGTTTGCTCTACTATCTCATTGCTTGAGGAATAGGATGCTGTGCTTTCCTGCTTACACGGAGGTGAAATGTGACATCACACTTTGTTCCTTGGTTTTAGTTTATTCACCCAAACAGTGTGGTGTCTGTTGACTTGAGATTAGAACATTGGAGGGTTTGGAGGATGCACTTGAAATAGGAGCTCCCTTTGAGTGCCAAAGTTCTGTGGCTGTGTTCCCTCCCAGACTTGGTTCCGTCCCCAGCAGCTTCAGAGCCAGCAAACCTCAGTGTCAGTGTTGTTACGGTGTCAAGGAGAGGTGATCTATACACACCTTGTGGGCTATTTATGGATTTCATTCGGTGTTGTTGCCTAAGGCTGCTACCTGGTGTACCAGGTCTCTTCTTGCTTCCAGCCTGGTGTTTCAGGTATCCCCACAACATGTGAGGGCCTCCTTCCCTCCAGCACACCTTCCTTCAGGTGGCAAGCCTGTGATTTACTGATCCCAGCACGGCATTTTCTGTCTTCCATAGAAATCTTTCCTGTTTGCAGCCTCTAGCTGTGTGTGTGTGGGGTGTTTGGGGGCGTGCGTGGGGGGGTGAGGGTTGGGGTTTCGGGGATGGAGATGGCTCTTTCCTATTTACAATTTTTAAGTGATGCAAAACTCCTCAACAATTTATAAAAAAATTGACCTCTGAGCTTAGCGCCCCAAAAAGTTAAAATCACAAAAGTAATTATTTTTTTCATGCTTTGGGAACTCAATAAATACACATTATGAGTAACCAGGTTAATTTCTGAAAAGCAGACCCCTTTAACCCACAGAAACAAAATGCCAGTCCGAACACAAAAATGGAGGTTGGAACATTTAGCATTTATTTCCTTAAAACCTTCAGCCATGACTTTGCCCCTGTCTCTCTCTCTCTCTCTCTCTCTCTCTCTCTCTCTCTCTCTCTCTCTCTCTCTCTCTCTCTCTTTTGGTAGACAGTGTGCACATCTGTGTTCGTCTCCGTCGCTGATAGGCTGTAACATTTAAGCATAGTTCCCAGTAGGTAGGAAGGAATCCAGGAATATGTGGACCCAGTGAATGGTTGCTAGGGAGTATGGCAGACGTAACTCGCTGCTGGGTTCATCCTAGTAAGTGCACATGGGAACTTCACAGAAGTGATTTCAGGAGGGCAGGGCTGACTCCTTACCATCAAGTTTACTGAAGTAGGGCCAGCTCCCCGCCTCTTCCAGCTTTGCTGCCAAGGTTGGAGAGGGGTGGAGTGGCCTAGAAGACCGTTG
>CABHPP010146317.1:3263-52206 GCA_902168425.1 Peromyscus attwateri
TCTCTCTCTCTCTCTCTCTCTCCTTGCCTCCCTCCTTCCCTCCTCCTCCCCTCTCCTCCTCTCCCCCTCTCTAGTTCCTTCTCTCCCTCCCTCCCACCATGAGGAAAACAGCTCTGCTCTCTGCATACCATTCTGTCATGAGACAATGATATACTACTTCACAAATGCCTAGAAACAATGCAGCCAGCCCCCTACAGACTGAAACCATGAACCAAAATAAATCTTTTCTCATTTTCAGTTGCTTCCTCGAGTATTTTGTCACAGCACCGGAAAGTGATTGACATGGGGAGAGGTAATGATGACTTACTATACCTAAAAGAGTTCATTGTGAAATTGTCCCATTTTCATCTTCCAACGGTCTTCTCCAAATTTTAAACTTATTATGGCCATATTCCTCACTATTATAAATTCCTGAAGAAAGGCCCTACTTCCTAAGTATCTCCTTCCCATATGAAATCACAAACTGCCTATAGAAACTATTTCTATGTACATCTGATATACATAAATATGAATATGTGTAATACACACACATATGTATTGCAGAGTTTAAAGCACAGTATTAAATCAAATAGATATGGACTTCAATTCCAGTACTGTAGTTTATGAACCATGTAATATGTGCTATGCAATTACTTCGATTTATTTACCACAGCTTTCCTCATAAGTAAAGATATCAATATCACTACTAATTACTGATAGAGAGTTAAATTAAATTACCTATGCTTAAAACTGTTCATATTGTCTAGCAGAAATTCAATCCACAAGCTTGGCTGAAGATATGGCCCAGTGGTTAAGAATACTGGTTCCTCTTCCAGAGGACCCAAATTTGATTCCCAGAACCCACACCAGCAGCTCACAACTGTCAGCAACTACAGTCCCAGAGGATAATATAACCTTTCACCCTTTTCTGCCCTGAGGGCACTTCATGCATGAGGTTCACAGACTTACATGCAGGCAAAATACTCACACACCAAAAAAAAGTATTTTTGTAATTTGTAGATAAGTGATACTCACTTGTAATTTACAGCCCTTGGTCTAACAAATTAATCTCTTGCTATCATAAATAAATTTTATTTACCACAGTAGTATAGAAGTAAATTCTTGATAACATTGCACATTATTTCAAGACATCACTATAAACGAACTATAAAGATAATAATTGTGCTGTTACATGAATTTGAAAGAAAGCAAGGAAGAGCATATGGGAAGGTTTGGACAGAGAAAGGAGAAGGGAGAAATTATGTAATTATATTATCATTTCTTTTCTTTCAAATATTTTTAAAAATATAATGACTGTGAATATGTATTTGTCCTCCTGGCCAATCTTTAGGCAATAGTGAATCTACAAATGAAAGATGAGATATGGTTGAGAAATCATTCACCTGTGATCAACAGTGCAAATAAGTTGGGTGTATTAAGATAATTAGTCAATGTCATAAAAAAATCTACTTTAGTAGATTCCAAAAATATGTCAACTATAAAGTGAGTAAATACAGGACTTCCTGGTAAAATGCTGACTGGAAAACTGCATCTGTCCAACCTGATAAAGGGTCAGAGTAAGAGAAAACAGACTATTTCAAAGAAAAGAAAAAGAGCTTGAGAAATTCACACACCTACAAACCACAGAGAAAAACACTAGCGACGCAGAACACAACTCCAGGGCCAGAGCTGCCTGGTAGAAGGAGGGAAGCAGAGCTGAACTGGGTATCGATCCCTCAAGACAAGAGTGCTCAATAGGAAAATCCCCAAGTAAAACCAAATAAGATATCTAAAACAATACGTACACAAACACAAAAATGCAAGAGACTTGAAAAGTATCAAAAGAGCTCACCTACTGCGTTCCAAGATATTGACGTAGGTAAAATGCTGCATGAAGGTTTGCTAGCAAAAATATCAGTGACCTCCAAGAGGATATGAACAAGCAGATGAATTTAGCCTAGGATCCAGAAAGAAAATTTAGGAAAGCAGAGAGGAAAAGTCATCACAATTGGTAAGAAAGTCAGCAAAGAAACTGAGATTTGGGGGAAAAAATAGAAATGTGGGAGATGAAAACTCAGTAAATCAAGCAAAACAGAATGAAAGGCATAGGCAGTGTGGTGAACAAGCAGAAGACAAGTCAATGAAATGCTGCATTCAAACAGAAATGAAGTGGGAAAAGAGCCTGACCACAACGTTCAAGAACCCTTGGGTGCAATCCAACAACAAAACCCAAGAATCTATGTGATAGAAGAAGCCAAGGAAAAAACTAAAAGCATAGAGCAATGTTACATAAGAAAAGTCTCCAAATGTAGATAAACAAATACCTTAAACACAATATACATTTAGAATTCCAAATAGACAAACTGGAGAAAAGCTTCTCCATGATACATTACAGTCAAGATGTCAAAAACACAAAGCGAAGATACCATACTAAAAGTTGCAAGGGAAAAATGCCAGCTGAATCATAGAGTCTAACACTTCAGAATAACATCAGATCTCTCATCATAACCCTTAAAGCCAGGAATACATTCTGCAGTTTATCTGACTATCTTAGCATCAGAATATGTGTGATGTGAGTTTGAAAGATTGGAATGTGTGGTGTTAATGAATTCTTTAAATTATTGCAACTTAGAAAAAAGTCTTTCTGGGCAGTGGTGGTGCACACTTTTGATCCTAGCACTTTGGAGGCAGAAGCAGGTGGATCTCTGTAAGTTCAAGGCCAACCTGGTCTACAGAACAAGTTCCAAGACAGTCAGAGCTGTTACACAGAGAACCCCTGTCCTGAAAAATCAAAACAAAGTCTTTGTTATTTTTAAAATAAAAACCTGTCATCAGATGGACTATGCCCCAGTGGAAGGCCCCACCCCCATCCACCATACTATACCAGCACTAATTAGACTCAGGAGGTTATTAATAACAGAAAAGAAGGGCATTAATTTAGAAGGAGGCAGAGTAGGGGGCACTTGAGGGGAATGGGAGGGAAGTAATGTGGTTGGATATGATCAAAACACATTATATAAATGTATGAACTTTCAAAAATGCATTAAAATATTAGTTTTTAAAAGCCTACCATCATTCATCTTTCAGGGTGTGGAAGAGCATCTCATTGTTCAATCCAGCCTGGCCTCAGACTACGTGCCTCCTCTCTCTGCATCTCAGGGCTAGGACTGAGTGCACCATAACACCTGGCTCTTCACTCTTTTAATAAGCACATCATCTTTCTGTTTTTACAGCAGGAATCATAAATTATGAATGAAATTAGTGTGCTAAATAAAGCATTGTGTTAAATGGACTAGGTTAAAGACAGGATTTGAAACTTCTTTCATTAATGTTGTACAAACTAGACTTGGTCTCTCCAGGCATTAGATTAAATGCCTTCAAGATCAAGAGAATCAACTTGATATTAACCAATCAACTTGATTGGTGTTGATATTAAAAAAAAATCTTCACGAATCAGAACTATCTCTATAAAACAATGTTATAGATTTGCTCAATGCTTTAAATCATTGGGAAAGGATAGAATTGTACCATTGTAATGAAAAAGGGAAAAGAAATAAGACAGGAGTATGGGGGAAATTCTCAGTTTTGTCAATCAGTCATCCTTTGGGTACTACTTTCTATGGAAGCTGAAATACAAACCAAAGAGGGTGTCAATGTTATGTTGGGGGAAGAAAAAAGAATGCATGCAAAATAACCATTCACCCACAATTGCATTTCAGTAGGGGTTCTTCCAAATACGACACTACTGTGCATAGTAAAAGAAAAAAAAAATCATGGATCCATTTCCAACTACAGTCTCATCCCAGCCCTGTAGTAGACACCATGAGGAGCCTGTCCTCCCTCCCTGACTCCTCTTACCCAGCTTTCCTCCTTTCCGTGGACCGTTTCAGACACCATGAATGAAGTCTGTGAAAACATAAACAAAGAGTGGAATGATATGATGAAAACAGCTCAGGACATGAAAGTAGAAATAGAATAGCTAAAGAAAACCCAAACTGAGGTAAAACTGGAAATGAAAAATTTAGGAATTAAACAAAAACCCCAGGGGTAAGTCTCATGAGCAGAGTACAAGAGAATCTCAGGCATTGAAGATAAAATAGAAGAAATGATACCTTACTCAAATAAAATGTTGTTTTAAAAAAAAAAACTCCAGCACAAAACATCCAGAAAATCTATGACACTATGAAAAGACCAAATCTAGGAATAATAGAAATAGAGGAAAGATAATAAACCCAGTTCAAAGGTACAGAAAATACATTCAACAAAAATCATAGCAGAAAATTTCCCTAACCTAAAGAAGGAGGTCCCTATCAAGGCAGAAGAAGCATACAGAACACCAAATAGATGGACCAGAAAAGAAATTCCCCATGACAAATAAAATCAAAGCACTAAATGTACAGAACAAAGAAAGACTATTAAAAGCTGCAAGGGGAAAAGATCAAGCAACATATACAGGCAAACTTATTAGAACAACATCTGACTTCTCAATGGGGACTCTAAAAGCCAAAGGACATGGACAGATGTTCTACAAACTCTAAGAGACCATAGATGCCAGCCAGACTACTATATCCAGAAAAACTTTCAATCACAATAGATGGACAAAGAAAAACCAAATTAAAACAGTATCTAGCTACAAATACAGCTATTTAAAAGGTACTAGAAGAAAAACTTCAAACTTAAGGGATTAACCACATGAAAGAAAACACAAGGAATAAATAATCCCAGACTAGTAAATCAAAAGTGAGGGGAGACCCACACCATAACAAAAAAATAATCCGAATTAACAAACATTACTCAATAATAACTCAACATAATGGTCTCAATTTCTCAATAAAAAGACAGAGACTAATAGAATGGATTAATAAAAGGATCTATCATTTTGCAGCACCCAAAAAATACACCTTAACATCAAAGATAGACATCACTTCAAGGTTAAAAAAAAAAGGATGGCAAAAGATATCCCAAGCAAATGGACCCAAGAAGCAAGCAAAATGTGATAAAATAAACTTCAGATCAAAATTAATCATAAGAGATAGGAAAGGATACTACATACTCAAAGAAAAAAATCCACCAAGAGAACATTTCAATTCTTTACACCTATGTCCCAAACACAAGGGCACCAAAGTGTGTAAAAGAAACACTACTATAGTCTAAATCACATGTTGCCCTTCACACAGTGAAAGTGATGAATTTAACACTCCACTCCTGCCAACAAACAGGTCATACAGACAAAAACTAAACAGAGAAATGTTGGAGCCAAGTGACATCATAAATCAAATGGACCTAACAGATATTTGCAGAACATTTTGACCAAAGACAAAACAATAAAACTTCTTCTCAACAGCTCACAAGTCTGAACAGAAATTGACATAACAGCCTGCATCCTATCTGACTACCAGATTAAAGCTGGTTATCAACAACAGAAAGCTTACAAACTAATGGAACCTGAACAACTCACTAATGAAAAAAACATGGAAATTAAGAAAAGACTTTCTAGAGTTGAATAAAAATGAAGACACAACAAACCCAAACTTAGGGACATAATGAAGGTAATTCTAAGAGGCAAATTCTAGCACTAAGGACCTACATTTTAAAAAACTGAATAGATGTCATACTAGCAATTTAATAGCACACCTTAAAGCTCTACAACAAAAGAAGAATTATAACCAAAAGGAATAGATGGCAAGAAATAAACTTGGGGCTGAAAGAAGCAAAATGGTGGGGGCACAAACAATCAATGAAACAAATAGTTGTTTTTTTTTTTTATAAAATCAATGATTGATGAACCCTTAGCCAAATTAACTTAAAGATGGAGCAAGAAGATTCAAATTCCTAAAATGAAAGATGAAAAGGAAGATATAACAACAGACACCAAGAAAATTCAGGGAATCATATGAACATACTTAAAATATCTTTACCACCAAAGTCAATAATCTAAAAGAAGTGGATAATTTTCTCTATAGGTACAACTTACCAAAGTTAAGCCAAGATCAGATGAGCAATTTAAACAGAACTATAATCCATATAAAAAAGGAAGCAGTCATTAAAAGTCTCTCCCCCTCAAAAAAATGAATGATGGTTTTAGTACAGAATTCTACAAGAGTTTCAAAGAAGAGTTAATGCCAATACTCCTCAAATTATTTCACAAAATAGGAATAGTAGGAACACTGACTAATTTTTTAGGTGGCCAAAATTACCCTGATACCTAAGATACATAAAGAACCAACCAACAAGAGAGAATTACAGAGCAATTTCTATTATGAACTTAGGTGCAAAAATTCTCAATATATGTAGGTTGATAATTGTAATCTAGCATATAAATATAACGAAAGACAAAAAAAATATGATCATCACATATGTAGAAAAGGCATTTGACAAAATCCGATACCCCTTCATGATAAAAGTCCTGGAGAGATTGGGGATATAAGGGACACACCCCAACATAATAAAGGGAGTTTACAGCAAGCCCATAGCCAAAATCAACTTAAATGGAGAGAAACTCAAAGCAATTCCACTAAAATCAGGAACAAGACAAGGTTGTACACTCTTTCCATACCTATTCTATCGTACTTGAAGTCTTAGCTAGAGCAAGAAGGCAATGGAAGGAGATCAAGGGGATACAAATAGGAAGAGAAAGAGTATCTTTATTTGAAGATGATATAACATGTGGGAGCCCACAGAGGTTTCCTAATGAGATCGGAGCTTGCTTTACACAGCAGGGCTGCATTAGCGGATGGCCTGACCACATGCAAGGTCACCAGGTATTTGGGATGGTCTACACTTGGCTTTGCTGGGGGAGGTCTTTTGCCTCACCCCTTGGCATTCCTTTAAAAAGCCCTTTAGTAGAGACAGAAGGGGCTGGTAGATTTGGACCCAGGCCCTTTGGAGGCTATCCTGTGTTTTCTATCTCTCTCTATATAGATAGATAGATAGATAGATAGATAGATAGATAGATAGATAGATAGATAGATAGATATCCTTCTATCTACAAATTCCTCATTTCTCCCTGCTCAGGAGTACCCTGGGGGAATAAGAGGGACCTGGTCTCCCTCAATAACAGTATATATGACTGACCCTAAAAATTTCTCTAGGAAATTCCTACAGCTAATAGACACTTTCAGCAAAGTAGCTGTATACAAAATTAACTAATGAAAATAAGTAGCCTTCCTGTATACAAATGACAGATGAGAAAGAAAAAGGGGAAGCAATACCTTTCACAATAGTCTCAAATAATATAAAATACCTTGTGGTAACTCTAACCAAGCAAGGGAAATACTTGTATGATAAAAACTTTAAGACACTGAAGAAAGAAATTGAAGAATGTATCAGAAGATGGATCTCCCATGCTCATGGATCTGGAGGATTAACATAGTAAAAATGGTCATCCTACCAAAAGCAATCTACAGATTCAATGCAATCCCCACCAAAATTCCAGCACAATTCTTTACATATCTTGAAAGGACAATTTTCAGCTTCATATGGAAACACACATACACACACACACACACACACACACACACACACACACACACACTTCACATGGCAGGAAGTGGAAATCAGACTAAAGGTCGTTTGTGTTGTAGCTTGGCAAAGAACTTGTCTATATTTTGTCAACTCTAAGTATTATGGGAGTTTGATTTAAAGATGATAGACTAATTAATCTTGTGAAGGAAATTTCAAGGCAGTCCAGTATTGAACCTCTGTAATGGTTATTGCTGACTGTTCTTGCCAGGTTTATAGTAATATCAAGAGCAAGAGAACAAGGTAGTACAAGGGAGGGGTTGAGGAGAGGAGAAGGAAGAGGAGAAATGATGTAATTCACATACATGTATATATATATATGTAGTTCATATGCATATATATGAATTATATAAATATATGCACACATATGCATAGAAAGACTTGAGAAAACTTAGAGTTGGGTTAGAGAAGCCTCCATCATATTAGGGACAAAACAGTAATGATGATTATATCAAGACAAGTGCCATTACAAAGAAACCAATTACTTTATGTTATAGCAATAGGAAAGATCCCTTAAGGACATCTCAGAAATGGGGCAGGTCTCAGCCACTACAGGATGAACAGTATGAAACACTTAACTCAGTAGACAGATTTTCCCTTGAAAATAAAGTATTATCAGGGTATGTGGCTTACCCAGGGCCATCAAAGAAAGCATTTGTTGGTTTCAGTGTCTAAACACTCAGACACTCTATAGCTTGACCCAAGGAAGCCTGGCTACTGTTCAAGGTGGTATCAGCCCTTAACATTATCCATTTGAGGATGGAACTAGAAAATATCATCCTGAGTGAAGTAACCCAGACTCAGAAAGACAAATATGGTATGTACTCACTCTTAAGTAGATACTAGGTGTAAAGCAAAGGATAATCAGACTACAACCCATAACTCCAGAGAAGCTAGGAAACAAGGAGGACCCTAACAGGGTTGCATGGATTGCCTTGGGAAGGGGAAACAGATGAGATCTTCATGAGTAAACTGAAGACAGGACCGGGGGGGGGGGGGGGGGGAGAGAAGAGAGGGAAGGGGGGATGAGAACACGAGGGAATGAGCTGAGGGAGGGATGGAGTGGGAGAGCAATGAAAGAGATATCTTGATAGAAGGAGACATTACAGGGTTAGAGACAAACCTGATACTAGGGAAATTTCCAGGAATCCACAAGGATGACCCCAGCTTAGACTACTAGCAATAGTGGAGAGGGTGCCTGAACTGGCCTACCCTGGTAATCAGATTGGTCAATACCCTAACTATCATCATAGAGCCTTCATCCAGTAACTAATGGAAGCAGATGCAGAGATCCACAGCCAAATACCAGGCCGAGCTCCAGTGGTCTAGCTGAGGGATTATATGAGCAATGGGGTGTAGCATGAATATCAACACAACAAAATATCAACTACAAGGGGGTCAACATCATGATGGGGAAATCTACAGAGACAACTGAACTAAGCTTGTGGGAACTCACGAACTTTAGACCAGCAGCTGTAGAACCTGCATGGGACTGGACTAGGCCCTCTGCATACTGGAGACAGTTGTGTAGCTTGGTCTGTTTGAGGGGCCCCTGGCAGTGGGATCAGGATCTATCCCTGGTGCATGAGATGGCCTTCTGGAGCCCATTACCTATGGTGGGATGCCTTGGCTCAGCCTTGATACAGTGGGGAGGGGCTTGGTCCTGCCTCACCTGAATGTACCAGGTTTTGCTGACTCCCCATGGGAGTCCTTAACCTTTTGTAAGAGAGGATGGGGAGACTGGAGGGGGAGAGGCTGGGGGAAGCAGGAGGAGGAATGAGAGGGGGATCTGCAGTTGGTATGTAAAATGAATTAAATTTTTTCTTAAATAAAAAAAGAAATAAAAAACGTTATCCATTTGATTCTGATTTTGGAGAAATGTAGAATATAAGAGTCTTAAGGTTACAGAGGCTCTTACAACATGTTAAAGGAAAGCGTAGGAGGCCAAACTATGATAGGCAGCTCCTGAGGAGGTGATATGTGAAGCTGTGAGGGTGATATCTAAAGTGCAATGAAGAAGAAATTATGCTGGAGATGTCAACAAATGTAGCCATCCCAAAATAGATGCCTTGTGAGCAACAAATGATTATATCATACAGAGGAGGCTGACCAAGTCCACTGGTGCTCACATCACTATGCTACATGTCCATAGACCTGCGGTATTTAGGGTCTGTCCTGCTAGTCTAGCTTGGATTGGATTCTGTCTTGCTGTCCTTCTGTCCCTCTGCCTAGAGGTGGACATCATGCTTTGGATATAAAGTGTCATACCAAAGGCTGACAAGTTGATGCCTTGGTCTGCAGCTGGAGGTGCTGTTTTTGGAGGTTCTGGAAACTTTGAGTGGTGAGGCCTAAATACAGGAAATAGACAACTGTGAGAACATCTTTAGGGACTGCATCTTGTCCTGGGAGCTCCCTTTATCTGTCCCTTTGCTTCCTGGTTATAATGATTTAAATTTCTAGGCTCTGCCATACATTCTTTCCATGAGAACCGAAATCATGATAATTCATTCCTCCATTAAACTATTTATTCAGGCAGTCAGTCAATAATAAAAACTATAAAATACCCACTGCAACAATAAATTTTGAAGTTAAAAAATTTGAAAATTCAAACAAATTGAAACATTAAACTTTAAATGTTTAGGCATTGTTAATCTCAATTAATTTTAAATTTTTCATTGATATTCTAACAAAGTCATTTTACTTTGTATTTCTTTTATGGAACTGATGATTACTAATCACATTAATAGCATTGTTTCTCCCATCTGTTGCTAATATATGCTTTAGTAAATTTTAAAATAATATATTTTTAAATATTTTGTGATTAAAAAACAAATAATTACTATTTATTTCTCAATTAAAATCATGTTAATTCAGTCTGTACACATTTGTGATATACCATTGTGTAAGGGAGGTATGTTGCTGAAATTACCTCTATAAAGTATAGATGTTAAGTTAGACAGAATCATTTCTTTCTAGGGGATAACTTAAAATTATATGACTTCAGGTAACAGTTGAAAACATTATTTCTTTAATCCAAGATATTGAATTGCACTGGTTATGGGACTTTTGTCTCCTCTTAATACTAAATGAAGATGGAAATATGTTTAAAAACATCATGGTAAACTTATAAATATATTTGTAATTAAAAATAAGTCTTGACTACCTAACAAAAATCACAATACCAGACATGAGAAGTCCTCTTGTGAGTTGTTGGCCAGGACTGTCTAAGTTGCTGTTGCCTTTGGTTAATCCCAAGATGTGGAAGTTAAATCCCTGTGGCTGAAGACACCAAGACACCGTGCCCTTTAGAAACAGGGCCCAGAGGCTCCTGAGCTGGAACTGACCTGATTGCCCCCTCCCTGAGGACTGACTTTCCTGGCACCAGAAGGTACAATCCAAGATTCCAAAGGAAGGAAGCAAACAACAGTCCTACCCAGCTATGACATCTATGACTCACACCAATGTCCAGCATGGCATGACAACCGTATGGCGGTGGCAGTGGCACACAGACCTTGGCAGTAACCAGCATCTCTCTAATTGGACTTAAGACCCACCCTAACTACTAGTGGATTCATGGTTACTGGAGAAGAATCTACAGCCACTGACATACTACACCAGCATAATCCCTAACAACAGTCTATAAACATTTGTGTTATAAAGGTTTCCCCTCACCAAGGAAACTTCTTTTTGCAACAGACAGAGATGACCACAGAAAACCACGTCCATGAAAATGCAGAGTTGCAGAGTCTGGTCACAATGGATACATCTACCAAACACTCTACCTAAGGCTCAGGGAACATTGCTGAAGAGGAAACAGAAAGATTGCAAGAGCCAGAGGATCAGGGAGTTTGATGTGGAACTATGTCTCCTAGTAATTTCAGAAGCTACAGTCATGAAGTCTCACCATCATGACTACCCAAACATGAGCTGAACAAGGGGGACACCAACAAACACACCAAACCAGATGGGGAAAAGGCACGAGGCCTCAACCTTACACAAAGAACTACAGGCAACTGAGTAAAGCTGGGAACAGGAGAACACACCAATTGGTTGTCCAGTAGCAAAGGGTCAGCCCTGAAAACATGCATACATGTAACATTATATGACCTTAGCAGGTTATACTTAGGAATGTATATGTGTACACAAACACATATATGCATGCAATAATGATTAATGAAAATGAGACCATGTATTTAAAGGAGAATGGAGAGGTTTGAAGGGAGGAAAGGGAATGGAGAAATGTAATTAAATTACAATCTCAAAACTGTTTTTTTTTTAAAAAAAAAAAAAAAAAAAAAAGTCCCTTGGAGGTAGGGAGGCAGGACTGGATCTGAAAGGAGTTGGGGGAGGAGTTAGGGGTGAATATTATAAAATTTCTCAAGAACAAAATTTTTTTTTTTTTGGTTTTTCAAGACAGGGTTTCTCTGTGTAGCTTTGTGCCTTTCCTGGAACTCACTTGGTAGCCCAGGCTGGCCTCAAACTCACAGAGATCCGCCTGGCTCTGCCTCCCGAGTGCTGGGATTAAAGGCGTGCGCCACCACCGCCTGGCTCAAAAATTTTTTTTAAATAAAACAATGCATAAAAACAAACCTTTTTGGCATGCATACACAGAGGCTGTGAGATGAATTAGTTAGTAAAAGCACCAGTCAACATGCCCGAAGACCTGAGTTTGATCTCCAGAGCACGCATGATGAAAATAAAGAACCGACTCCTGCTCTGACCTGAGACAAGCTCTGTGACACTCAGTACACATGTGTGCGCATGTGCGCGCGCGCGCGCGCACACACACACACACACACACACACACTCATACACACACACATGTACTCATACATATACACACATTCACACACACACACATATACACACTCACACACATACACTTACAAATAAATTTAAAAGAAATTTTAAGTAAATCTATAAGATGCTATATCTTGAAATTGATTGAGCTTCTTTAAAGGAAGATTTTTACTAGAAGTACACATGTTTTCTTAAGTTTCAAAAATTCTAAATGGTAAAACTTAAATTTTCACAAATGGAACATACCTAAAATCTAAGTCAAGAAACAGGACAGCTCCCAGACAGGACCAGCCTCCACATAATTCCAACATCCCTCCACCCCAGGGATGAATCACCTGGACTCTGCCGTCAAAGATGAGTCAAGCAGGTTTGTGAAGTTTTATCTTTACTTTATGTAAATTAAATAGAGGTTCATGAGTGCTTTTGTTTTTCTCAGGAGGCCAAGAAGTACTCTTCACTGGAATTATAGTGTGTTGCAAAGTGCGGCATGTTCACTATTCACTTTTAAATATTTTCTCACTTTTATACATTTTTTGATTTGTGACTTAAATTTCAAGTACTTAGGGACTTTTTAATGTCCTGTTTGTACTAACATCTACATTAATTCCATGAAGGGAAAATTGCATATTCCTAATTATTTCAATCTTCTGGAAAATTTATCCACTCCATTATGACTCACTAGATGTTAATTATAACATGAAAAGGATTTGAGTTCTGTTCTCATTAGATACAGTTTGCTACATATTCAAATAGGTCAGTTTTGCCAAATGTAGTGGTGCATGCTTGTGATCTCAGGATTTACAAGGCAGAGACTGGAGGATCAGAAGTTAAGGCCAGCCTCAGCTATATAAAAAGATTGAGACCATCTTAGGCTACATGATACCCGTCTTGAAACAAACAAACCAAACACCCTCAACTAGGTCACTTTTGTTTATTATCTCTTCAAATCTTCTTTGGATTTATTTTATTCTCACTTGTTTTATTGAGTGTTTAGAGAGATGATTTAGCCTTCCAATATGACTGGATTATTATACGGCTACCTATAATTCAATAAGTATGTGCTCTGATCCTGAACATTTAAAGACGTGTGATTTCATAGTTTTCTGGATTTCAACCCCTTTGCTCATAGCAAGTAGACCATTCCATCTCTTCAAATGCCCATTAATATTTACTTCATAAGCTCTACTGGAACCACACTATTCATTTCTGATGTTTGCAGTGTGTCATTAGTCAGATTTCCATTGCCATGATAAAGTAACAGATAATTGATCTGAGAGAGGAAAGACTGATCTTTGCTTTGTGGCTTCAGGGGTTTCATTCTACGGTCATTGGCTCCAATATTTCTAGGCCTGTGGTAACAACATGCCAAGTTGGAAGCATATAGTGAAATAAAACTGCTAGCCTCCTGGTGTCCAGGAAACAGACACAGTTAAGAGGGAGCTGAGGACTATAGATGAATCCAGCTCCAGTAACTTACTTCCTACTTCCTAAAGTTTCTGTCATCTGTCAGTGGTCCAGTGACCCATGAATCCATTCACAAGTCAGAGTCCTTATGATCCAACCAGCTCCCAAAGCCTTACCTCTGAACACTGGAACCAATGATTCAACTTGTGAACTTTATGGGGCGTTTACAATCCCCAACTATAAAAACATGATTTCTTTTTAAAGTTTTATTCTGTCTTATTAATTCTCTGAGAGTTCTATATAATGTATTTTGATATTTACCTACAAATTCCTACCCCTAACTACTCCTAGACCCATCCTCACCTCCATAACCCTTCATACTTTCTGTCTTTTTTAAAACATTGTCCATCAACTCTAATTTGTACTGCCTGTATATCATTGGTGTAGGGTACATTGTAGTGTGGCTGACCTACCAGGAACCATAACCTTAAAGAAAACCAATTCTCCCTTCCCAGAAGCCATCAGTTGTCCATAGCTCCTCAGCTAAGGGTGCATCCTCGTGAGACCCTTCTCACTCCATACTAGAGTGCTGGCTGGCTCGATCTTGTACAGGTCTTGTGCAGGCAACCTCAGCTGCTGTAAGTTCATGAGTCGGGTTGTCTATGTGGTCTCTTCTTTCCTATTTCTTCAACTTGTGAGTCATAATTACTACAAAGTTGATTACTAATTTTAACATTTGGGTCGTGTTTCAGTTTATTTCTATTTTTCTGGGGTTTTTTTTTTTTCCTCCTGAATTTACCTTGTGACATTTAAGTTCTAACTAATCAAACTGAAATGAGGCTGAGTTTCTGCTTTGGAAGAGCCCAGTCTGACCACATGATATTTTGGCAGGAAGATTCACTCTAGACTGTCTTAAGCCCTAATTGTTATTCTCTTGCCTTGCTGAGACTATCAAGACTAAAGCTCAACATTTCACAGTTGCTCACTTGTTTTGGCCTCTTTTGTTGCCTGGTGTCTGAATTTGATAAATTGTTTGAGAATGGAGCAACCTATGTTCCTGTAATCTCCGGTTTGGTCACTGTATTCTCTTGATGTCGTCAAACGCTTTATTAGTTTTCTGACATTAATTTTCTTTTTGGTGTCTAACCAACGCATTTGTCTCCTTGCTTGCTGAGAGCCTTATAATATGCACCCAGGGAAAACTCAGCTGCCTGCTGTCAGACCGCTGAGTCATGCTTTTTTCCATATGGTAACTTTTCCAGTTATTATCACTTGAGCAGGAGTCTGATTACTTTAATAGATTGCTTTTACATTTCATTCATTCCTTCTACCTTCTATTGCTATCTATTTTACCTCTCTGTATTAGTCACTTTCATTTCTATAATAAACTAGCTGAGAAAACAACTTACCAGGAGAAAGGATTTATTCTGGCTCATGGTCTCAGAGGTTCCAGGCAATGGTCAGCTGGCTCCATTGCTATTAGAAACGTAGCAAACAGGACATGCCATAACAGAGGAGTATGGCTTACAAGACAACAGCCATGAATCAGAGAAAGAGATAAGAAACTGAGGATAAGACAGCCTTCAAAGGCACATTGTATACTAATCTACTTTCTCTCCTCAGCCTCCACTTCCTAATATTCCAATTAGTATGAGCTCATCAAAGGACTAGTCCACAGATAAAGTTAATGCTCTCATGATCCAACTATCCTTCAATTGTGCCACTAACTTGAAGGAAGCCCTTAACACATGAGTCTTTAGGTGGGGAATACTTCAAATTCAAACCATAACATCATTCATCGCATCAAAACTTTCACATAGTTTCATGCTATTTTGCAGCATTCCCTGAAGTAATGACTTCTTGGGAAAAGAAAGTCTAGTTTCCATTCATTCAAGGCACAAGAACAAAACAGTATTTCTGGTTATGTATTTTTTTCTTTGTTTGTTATATATTCTCAATAATGGAATATATTTCGTGGGACTATACCAAAGAACTAGAAAGTCTTATGGATATTGACTTGTCAAAATTTTACTCTTTTATGTATGAAACTATGTTTTTTTTAAATAGCTAAAGATAATAACTCAGAAGATGCATTTTATATTCAATAATCTTTTGAACAAGACCCCAATTCCCAATGAAAACTTACCAGTCAAAAATGCAGCAAAATAATAACAAATTCTTAGCACTCAACATTAAATTGAGACAAAATGAGCAAATGGCTACTAATTCTTCTGAATCAGTAGCCTTAAGGTATTCTTCTCCAAGCAGTCAAAGAAGGACCCTAGAAGTCTTCTGGGTTAATAGAACCATTCTTTTCTAATGTAAGCTTTAGGAGAACCTCTGCCCTTGTGATCTACTGGAAATATACTATACTTTTTTCATAAAGAATCAAGCAAAAAAACTTATGAATATAAAACTAAAAACTGGATTTTATATATAAAAGAATAGATACTATTTAAGTATTTAAAATATAGATATTACACTAATGTAGGTGATAAGTAATGTTTCATAAGAGTCTGCCTGAATATGCAAAATATTAACTGTCCTACTTGCTTCTAACAAAGAAACTATAGATCACACTCATATCCCCAATAATTTTAAGGTAATTTCTGAAATAAAAAATTCAAAGAAGACAGGGTTCATTTCATAAGTTTGAAATAGGAGATGTCTAAACAGATTAGTTGGTGGTCTTTATGATTACTTCCAGAATCATGATTTTATGACCCAGGTTCATTCTTTTTTGATTTCACATATGTATACTCTGTTTACATTATTCCTCTCTCCCTCTAGTGTTTCCCATGTCCTCACATCCCCTCACTAATGTATGGCCTCTTTTTCTATGATTATTGTTATATCCAATCGATGAGCGAGAGGAGGGATTCTGCAGACGGGGAACGTCAAGATCATGATGGGAAGACGTGGAGAGATGACCGGCCACACCAGAGGAAGCCCATGAACCATAGACTAGTGGCTGTGAAGTCCCCATGGGACTGGACTAGGCCCTCTGGATACGGAAGACGGTTGATTGGCTCGAACTGTTTGTGGGGCACGCAGGCAGGGGGATCAGGATCCATCCCTGGTGCATGGGCAAGCTTTTGGGAATCTGGTGCCTGTGGTGTGATGCTTTGCACAGCCTTGGTGCAGTGGGAAGGGACTTGGACCTGCCTAGGCTCAGTGTGCTGGGCTCTGCTGACTCCCCTGGAAAACCTTGATTTGGGGGATGTGGGGATGTGGGGTGGCTTGGGAGAGAGGGCTGGGAGGTGGGAGGAGGGAGGAGGTGGGATCTGTGGGTGGTATGTAGAGTGAGTAGAAAATTTCTTAATAAAGAAAAAAACAAGTAAATATACAAATAGAACCTGCCAAGTCCATTTAGTGTTGTTCATATGTGTGTGTGTGTGTGTGTATGTATGTATGTATATGTATACATATATATGTACATATATATACAGGTATATGTTTTTAGGGCTGATCACTTGGCATTAGATAATGTCTTAGGGGACTTGTGCCTGGAAAAGATTAGAGAAGGAAGTGAAATGGACATTTATGAGATATGCTACAAGAAAAGGTCCTTTCTTTTTCATATGGTTTTCCTCTTACTCAGACAAGGTGTGCCAATCAGCTTTCTAATGTTCTCACAAAATACTGAGACAATCAAATCAAATGGGGAGAGTTTATCTTGGCTCATGGCTTCAGAGGTGTTGGTTCATAGCAACTTGGTTCTCTTATTGCTATTCCTTTGGTGGTACAGAATACCATGGCAGAGAACATGTTGGCCAAAGTTATTCACTTATTGGCAACCTCAAAGAAGGAAGATGAGGTAGGGGGAGGGAGGGAGGAATTAAAAGCAGGGGGGAGGGAGGGAAGAAGATTAGATACTTCAAGAGAGATAGAAGGAATAGACATTTCAAGGGCTAATCATCAGTAACCTATTTCCTCCATAGAGTCCTCACCTCTTAAAGTCTCTACTATCTCCAAGTAGTCCATTGAACTGTGAATTCATCAGTGGGTCAATATGTCAGTGTATTAATAGAGTTGTAGCCCAACTACTGGACAAAGGACCTGTCTCTAAATACTGCTGCCATAGAAGCCAAGCTTTCAACACATGAGCTTTGGGGGAACATTTATAATTCAAATCACGACTGTCTGCTGAGGCTGAGGACCATCCTTGATGGGAAGACCATCCATATGACTTAGCAGGGCATGAGGGATTGGCTCATTCACTTATCATTCAACCTGGATACTCAGTTAAGTTTTGTGGGTAATAAATAATCCAAACATACCTAGTGAAGTCCCATGAAAATTAAAAGCCAGCAGAACTATTTATATCACATTTATTTATATCACAATGCAGCAATTCCAGAAGGGTAGTTTGTTGAAACTCCAAGAAAGAAGATAACAGAAGGTTTCTATTTGCAATATTCTCAGGCTGTCACCATGTTTCTGTGTATCTTCCTTTGATTTATTTTAATATCTATCTTTTCCATATAATAAAATAACCATGAGTATAATGTTATTGAGTTTTGTGAGTCCTTGAGACTACTGAACCCCAGAATGGTATAGGGAGTTCCTCAAACCTGCAGTTAACTGTCAGAAGTGAGGGCCTTTTGTGGAGAACTGAGCCTTCAAACACTAGTTTACCTTTCTCCAAGCAGCACTATCCACATTTTGCTTCCTGGTGATCCCTTACACTTAGCAGTTCACAAAGCTGAATGGGAAAGTAGCATGCTGAGGGAATTAATATTTCTAAGAAATGTGTGTCTGAAGTTTAGAAAAATAATGCCTGTTATTTCTTTAACACTGCCGTTCACTAAGCTTAACACCATCAGAGAGCTCCACACTCCTCCCCCTACCCCGCCAACTTCAGTTCCTTCAATGAAACTGACAAACCCTCTGAAGAAAATCACCAGGACAATGAGTAAACAAAAAGTTGTGCCTAAGAAAAACAACTGAGAAGATTGGGAACCACGAAGAAATGGTTGTGAGTAATAATACCTATCAGCAAATAAATAAAGGATATTTTGTGGGAGAAGAAAAATGTATTTCTTTTCTGCTCCTCTTTAGACAAATAGAGGAATGAAGATGAGTAGAAGAAAATTAAAAACTCATCTTGAATATATTTTTAAACATTTTTAACCATCAACACCCCTCCAACAATGAAATGGGTGCTTCATAAAGCTGTTCTCTTTGTGTCGTTGAAGGTATTCAAGCAGAGTCGGGATTATTATCTATTCCATGATTCATTCGCTTAATAAATATTCATAAGAATTTGTTATATTCAAGGCACTGCCGAGACTATGGGAGAGGCAAAGACAGAGCAGATCCCATCCCTCCCAGATAGAGCTGAAACTTGAATTAGAATTAAACATCAGAACACAAGGCAAGCGGATAGGTCCTGGAAGGTGGATAAATCAAGCACCACAGAATGTGAGTTGTGAGGCTTGGCTGCCCATCATGGATGCTGGAAGTATTTTTACTTTGTATTTTACAATCTGCTCTCCATGGAAAATCAGGAAGTCAGTTCATATCATACCCTGACTAAAATTCTTACAGAACATTCTGTGGTGATAGAGTAAATGTAGAGTCATTATCTCATCGTCTTCTGTCAGAGGCAAAACACCTTCTGCAGGGGGACCAGTTGAAAAGAAGGGGACTGAAATACATTATGTACACATATGAAACCTTATAATAACCCATCATTATGCATAATCTACGCTAATAAAACATCAAGAAATTATTTAAAGTAATAATAAAATGCCTTCTCTTCTTTTTATAATTTTCTAAAAATCTCTACATGATTTCTAGTTACAGTATCGCTTTATAAAGAATGAAGAACAAACAAGACATTAATTTTAATACTGTGTTTTAACTTAATTTACTGTATTGGTATCAATCCATGAATAAAATCAAATATCTGAAGCTGGATAGTTACAAAAAAACAAGGTTGTTTAGCTTATGGTTCAGGAAAATGGAAGCTCAAGATCCACAGCCCTGCCTTGTGCCCTCTGATGAAGTCAGTTGGCTACTAACTTCATAATGAAGTGGGAAAGGAGGTGGTGGCTGCTGAAGCCGCACAGTTGGGGTGGCTTTATCTTTTTAATAAACTACTACCAAAAGAGCTAAATTGGGGTTCTGTAAAAAATACATTAATCTCTGCCAAAGATGATACTCCCAGTACCTTAACTACATCCCAATTAGGACCTACCTCTTTCCCCCCCCCCCCGAGGTATTTTTTTAATTTTTAATTTATTTTATTTTATTTTACAATATAATTTAATTTTACATATCAGCCACGGATTCCCTTGTTCCCTCCCCTCCTGCCCCACTCCCCTTCCCCCTAGCCCCCCCCCCATTCCCATCTCCTCCAGGGCAAAGACTCCCCCGAGGATTGAGATCAACCTGGTGGACTCAGTCCAGGCAGGTCTAGTCCCCTCCTCCCAGGCTGAGCCAAGCGTCTCTACTAAGTCCCAGGTTTCAAACAGCCAATTCATGCACTGAGCACAGGACCCTAGGACCTACCTCTTAAAGGTTTCAACATCTCCCAGTGTTGGTAAATTGAGGCCCAAATTTCAGGAATGTGGAATTTTGGAGAATACAATCAAACTACATGTGAGCCAGAGGAATAAGTGAAACATTAGTATTTCAGCATACAAAAACAATTACTGAGATATTTTACATGCTTAGTGGGAAATTATTTTATATTTATCCAATATTAAATCTAAAATGTACAGTAGTTAAAGCTAAACAAAATTAAAATTCAATTTCTCAGTCATATCAGCCATATTTCAAGTGTTCAGTTAACTACATACAGTTAATAGTTACATATATCATGAAATTAAATGATAAACATGCTAGTACAGGAACAAATATTCAGGATTTAACTCACTGGATAGGTAAATTGGTGAACAGTGTACTATTTACATTTCTAAAGACACAGAGGAAGTATAAATAAAGTTTATAAGGCATTTATCAAAAATGTGTTAATTACTGGTGTTGTGAAAAAAAAGTATCATTAATGACAGCAAAAAACAACACAAGAAAATAAACATTGTACTTAAGTCATGAATGTCATAAAACCATGCCATTCTGGTAAAAGTGTTCCATATGCATAAGGCAACTTTTAATTATGGGGAAGGTTATCTTAAGCTTTTCCAAACCTTGCATCTGTCTGCTGGGGTCAGTCAATTCCAACTTAAAGGGGCTCAGGATAGGCTGCCACCTTCTCTGTATGGTTAGAGAAACTCTGACCACACTTACTCACTTACATTTAAGGCTATTACCAAAAAATAATTTAAAACTCTGTGCAACCATATACACATACACAAACAGAAGAGGAAGGTGAGGTTCGAGCCCCATTCCACAAAAATACTGACCAGACTCTCCAGCCACATCAGGTACTACAAGCTTCCTCATTCTTCACTAGAAAGACAATTTCAAATATAACCCTTAATTTTTTGAAACAAACACAAGCTAAATTATAAATAACTTCAAAATAAATATCTCATGGAAAACAATCTGTCTGTGACTATTTATTGCTAATACAGCTTTTGCTGGTGGCTAAGAACTGAAAACCAAGCTAGTTTACTTTCTAAAAAGTTTTTGATTCTGTACAGAAGGCAGGTTCTACCAAACTAACACAAATCCTAAGTCGTCTAAAAGGAACAACCATTTGAGCCTGTGGCTGTGGGGGGTTATTGTAGACTTATTAGAATACTCTGTAACTATCCAACCTATTTACTTCACAGCTACAGTTTGAGCAAATCCACTGAAAGAATGGCATGTTGAAACCGGTTCCTCAATGCTGCAATGTGGGGCCTCGTGAAAGACACTTGGGCCACAGGGCAGAGCCCACATGAGTATAATCTTATTTTTGGAGATAGGTTAGCAGTTGAGGAAGATGAGTCCTCGTATCTCTTCTGTACATTTCCATTTGCCCTTTCTCCGTGTGTTTAAGCTAAAAGACCTTATCAGCCTCTAGAACCATGAGGCAAGATTAACCTCTTTCTTTACAAACTGCCTAGGCCTGGGTATCTTCTAACAACAACAGAAATTGATGCAGACTCCAACCTTGATGTCTCTTACAGTTCTCTCACCATAAAAATTACTTTGGCTTCTTTGAAGGTTGTATTTGTGGAGCCTGGGTTGACACAGATCTATATTTTTGAATAGAAATGTATTTTAAATGCAAAAAAACTAAAACAAAAAACAAACAAAAAAAAAAACCACTTAGAAGCAAACTGGTTTGTGTGGCCCTGCTTTTGCAGTCAAAAAACCAACAGCCTTCAAGCTAATGTGCTGTCTATGATTCCTTCCTTGAAAAACGAATAAAGGCTCTTCAGCCATCACACATGTTTCAGGCTGTTTGGTAATCATATTTCTCATTAGGAAAATAATCCTGTGACTTATTTATAGCTCTGTTTATGTAAATAAGCCTGATCAACCCAGCTAATTGCCTTTTGTAAGCTGAGAAATCTGTTCTTAACAGCACAGTTTTAGCAGAGAAGTGTCTTCTAAAGATCGCCATTTTTAAAATATACCACAAATGGCCCATTGTCACATTTAAAACATGTTAAATCCCTGATACAAAAGTTTGGTAGTAAAGAGCTCCATTGTGTAGGCTCAGACCTGTGGACAGGTCTGAAGGAAAACAAGGAGGGAGGTGTGAAAGTCCTCCCTGGATTTCTCTGCTGATCCTCCCCACCACAGCCCTACACACGGCCAATCAGCTTGGCTCTCTTTGGTGTCTTCATCCCGCTCACACACAGAAAGTCAGGTGCTTCCCCGCCTCCTTTGCTTCCTTGCAAGGACTTTCTTGGGGTGCTCTTTTCTTTGTCCTCCAACAGTGTTGTTTTGTTCTTCTCTTCCTCTGGCCCCACCCTACCTCCGGCTGTATTAAAGTGACTCCTAACAAGTATGTAAGCAGCCGATAAGCACCAAATGCTATCGGAGGGAGTCTGTCGTACTGTGTGTTTGAAATCATAAAATCTTATCTTGGCTTTCTCACAAGAGTTCCATTATCTCCGTTTTCCACACAGGTAAACAGATCCAGAAAGATCAAGTGACCCACCTCCTTCAAATCACTATCAAGCCTGGACGGGTGCTTATACACTCAGACTTCATTTCACTTTCCAGTGAGCCCATGTGCCTGTCCTTATAATATTATTTCATTCGGGAATTATTTACTCTTCCCTCCAGATCGTTAATATAGACATTAAACAAACCCAGACCTCACACTGACCCTATAGTCAACACATTGCTCAGAGGCATTAGGACTTGTCCTCCAGCCAGTTCTCAGTCCATGTGACAAGAGCACACAGCAAAGCCAATGCTAATTAGGTTGGCAAATAAGATTTATTGAGATACTGTATCAAATGGATTGCAAAAATATAAATATATGTGTGCTAAGGTACATTCATTGTGCTCAGTAAGTTTTTAATTCTATTGAAAAAGCTATCAAGACTGTCTGGCACTATTTGTCTTTATAAATGTATTCCTTTATAGCAGGGCTCTTTCAGCAGTTTAGAGTCTATTATCTTCCCAGGGTTTCACTATTAACAGTCATTCTGTTAGTTTTTGAAAGGAACTATTTCACAAAAGGAATTCAAACACAGATTCTTTATTCTACAGTAATTATTAATAATGCCATCAGCAATTAACCCTATTGAAGAGTACTAGACTCAAGAGAGTAGTGGGGACAAAGTTATCTTGGGATCAGAATAAGGATTTCTGATTTTCTATTCTCCTCCCTTGCCATAAATAGAATGGTTTGCAGAAAGAAAAAAAAAAGTCACCTATGTAAAGGCTCACAGACCTGCGTTTGCAGCTGTGTCCCCAAACAGTACCTCCACTTCCATGTCTGACTTTCAGATCTGCTTTCCTGGGGTTGTAGCCCCTTGAGTTTGCTTTTCTGTCCTAGAACTCCTTGTGACGAACTGCTACACACACACCTTACTGATACATCACAAAACTTCACCTAGTTTTCTACCTGTAGGTATATTAAGCCATAGGTTTTATACAGTTCAATGGATTTCTTGCATCTTTCAGTTAAAATTTTTGAAAAGTCATAAAAGAGAAGGGAATTCCATTTAAGCTAAAGCCCAAGTGGTTTTCTGGTGATGGCTCCAAAGCATATTTTATATGAAAGGAAATTGGGGCTGTGGTGATATATTGTGTACCCCAACAAAGTTTGCTAGAGGATCAGAGAAGCAGAACAGCCAGCCACAAGTTCTTACCTCTACAAAATCCTCAGCCTAAAGAGAGTGAGTTCCTGTTTCCTCACGTCTTTTGTATCTTTCTCTGCCCAGACATCACTTTGTGGGATTAAAGGCATGTGTGCTTCCCAGTACTGGGATTACAGGTGTGTGCCACCACTGCCTGGCTCTGTTTCCAGTATGGCTTGAACTCACAGTAATCCAGACAGATCTCTGTCTTCTGAATGATAGGATTAAGGGTGTGTGCCACCACTGTCTGGCCTCTATGTCCACTTTAGTGGCTGGCTCTGTCCTCTGATCTGCAGGCAAGTTTATTAGGGTATACAATATATCACTACATGAGGCAGCTAGGAATTAAATTAACAATCGCCATGTTTCCTTAACCATAACTGCATATCCTTTTACCAAAGACATTCACAGCAACAGATTTTAACATCAATTCTACAGTTTCAGTTGTCCTTGATGGTGCTCCACTATCAGCAACAAATGTGTATGTACTTTCGAAACTCTAAGGGTATCAGCTGATACAAGAACAAACTTGCAAATGTGTTTGGTGGTTTATTCCATGTAGCAGTAAAATAGCTTTCTCTGAGCTGATTCCTTTGACTTTGCATTGTATCATCACTTTTATTAATGAAATATTCAGGTTAAATATTAAATATATGTGACTTCTTTATATATAAACATTAAGGTTAATTTCATAAGACTTGATATCCAGCATGTAATTTATATTAAACATTGTTGAGTAATATTTGTTTACAAGTTTCACAAGGGTATAATATGGAGGGTGTTATGTAGCAGTTTTTTCCAAAATTGAAACATTCCTTTTCCTAGGGAAGCTCCTTAAGATATAAGGTAAAGAAAAAAAAACTCAAAATAGCTTCAGAAAGTCCCTGAATCTGACCAGATTCACTACATTTCCCCCTCACAGAGTGAACAATAGACAGAAAAACCAAGTTGCAAAGAAGACTCTGAGATCAGACCATCAGGCCAACTGAGGCACTTGGAAAGGATGCCTTCCAATCTGTTGAGATGCCTTCAGACTGTATAGTGTGCTCCAGGTTCCAATCTGTCACTCATGCTGGGGTGGGTTTTGGAGTAGTTGTCTTTGATTCATTCCTGCTCATGTAAGTAACCAACCCCTCACCCATATTCTTGTAAGAAACCTTAAACTCCTTGGTTCACCAAGTCAGACTTTGGTGGGATGCATACTTTGGCCTGTTGTGGGCTCCCTATTTGGGGTGAGTAGATGTGTGCATATTTTGTCCCCCCAGGAAAAATCTTGTCATTCAACAAGGGGAAAGTGACTTACAGTTCCTTTTTGTGAGATGTGTCTTATGAAATAACAAGTGCTGGCATTGGGGGTATTTCCTAAGCTTGCTCTGAGTATAATATATGCACATCTTGGATCATTGTACCCATAAAACAACATCTGAGGCAAAGTTTATTAGAATCCCCATTTCAGAGATGAGGCATAGAGCTATTAAGAGTGTTGTCCAAAATCCACAACCAGGAAGCTGGATTTGGACACAAGAAATCTTATACAGAGTTCTGGACCTTGAACTCATACTACTAGACAATAATGTGGAACAGGCTTCCAAACGTGAGTCAGGTCACCTGAGAAGTTTACTGGATCACAGAATGCTGGGCCTCACCTTACCCTGAATGTCTAAGGTAGTGTTTACTTATCAATAAAAGCACAACGCATTTAAAATACACATGGGGATGGCTTTACCTTTCCAGTATGTTCCCAGGTGCTATCCTAATGTAGTTCTCAAAGTGTGATTCCCAAGACAGCAAGTGTCGATGACTCTTTAAAACTGGGAAAAACTGGCCGGGCGGTGGTGGCGCATGCCTTTAATCCCAGCACTTGGGAGGCAGAGGCAGGCGGATCTCTGTGAGTTCGAGGCCAGCCTGGGCTACAGAGTGAGGTCCAGGAAAGGCGCAAAGCTACACAGAGAAACCCTGTCTCAAAAAAAAAAAAAACAAAAACAAAACTGGGAAAAACTGAAAGATGCTACAGGGGGGTGAAGAATTTTAGGTACCCACATAGGACTGGAGCCAGAGAAGGGATAAATTTGATACTAACACACAGAGTGATCTCTAAGAAAGAATCAAGCAGAGACAGAGGCTGTGCCACAGGGAAGCTGGCAGTGCAGAAGAGAGACGCAAGTGGAAAATCAGCAAAGAAGGAACCTTCACAAAGGAACGTCTCTACTTAGAAAGTAAACACTGGGGGAAATCCGTGACTTTTTGAAAGCATGTGACACACCACACAGCAGATAGCAACAGAGAAAACCTTAGTCTGCGAGGCAAGAGACTGCACTCAGCCCCAACCACTGCCATAGCAGTCACTTCAGAGCTGTGGGCTTTAGTCTCCTGCCTTCGTTTTATACTCTGCCCCACCTCTAGGACTCCTTCTTACTTCAATGGTTTAAGTTTCCACTGATGAGGATAGAGGGTTATGAGTGCCCGGGATACGCTCCTCCCTCCATCTTCTGAATCAATTACCCAGCCTAAGTTAGGGATATTAACTTGTTAATGATTTCTTCATAAAACAAATAACATTGAATGCTTTTCTCTGATTTGGTTTTGAATTTTTAGGTAACTTAGCAGTTAAATTTTCATTTTCCTTTAGCAGCAAGGAAAGGAGAAGACTGCCTAGTGTTTGTTAGTTCTTGGGCCTATGAAAGCTGTGTCAATACAGTCAATAGGAGAAATTGAGTGTACAAGCTTGTTTTCTTGGTCATAATTGATGAAGGCCTCTTGGGACCATGTTTCAGTTACTCTCAAATTAACATGGCACACAATGTCTCTTGTCTACCCATTTCTTTTTATTAAAGAGTCAAGACACTTTTCAAATCAAGGGATGGAGATTCATTAAATTCTAGGTCTGGGTCTCAGAGAACTTAACAGGGACACATTAAGGTTAGCACACCAACAAAAGAACATTAGGGAGCTTAGGTTACTGTAACAGAAGTCCCCTTCTCACCCAAGGTGGCGATAGTAAACTTTCAGTTTCCATTCCTGCTCAGCTTTAATGCAAACCAACAAAGCATGTGACAATGGGGCTTGAGATGGTCTTCAATTTCCTGACGTTAGCATCCTGTTTCTAACTCTCTCTTCAACCAGTAGGATACAGTCAGGAAGGCTGAGTGGAGCTAGGACTGACTTCACGATACTTTTTGTACTATATGAAATTTATAGCATTTTACAGTCTCATTTTTCTTTCTTCATATATATATACATAATTTTATATTTTTCAGAGCATAGTATGCTAATTCAAAAAATACATAATAATTGAATTAAAGTGATTAGCATTTCCACATTAAACATTTTTTAAGTGTTAAAAAAGCTGAGGAGAAGTCAGTGGTAGGGTAGAGTACATACTTGCTATGAGCAAAGCCTTGGATTCCACCCCCATTATCAAACAATAAATATTGTGATTCAAGAAAAAAAAAGAGTTTGCTCCAAGTCCTGTGATAACAGGACATCAGAAGCAGAAAGAACCCATCACTGGCCCTTTAGACAATCCTCTGGAATATAGTTTCTCTCTTTGCTACCAGTAAAGGTTTTTTCCTTTGCACACAATCTATATATACTCATAGTCACACACTCAATCACTTAAACACACCCACAGTCACTCATACTCCCTGTGCACACTCCATTTCCACACTCACACAGTCATGATTTCAGTAGCATCAGAGCATCATCTTGCCAATGTGCCTTCAATGTGAGACCAGATTAGCTACTCAGATTCCCAATGTGTCAAAATCATGATGCAGGATTTAGAACCTAATATCAACATTTGGTTGAGGGTTCATATCACCACTGTATACAGTGAACACTGAATCTGTATAGGAGTGACCTGTGAAGGCTCTATCCCCAGATTTGTCAGTATTAGATAAAGTGAGAGACATAAAGGACAAAAATTTTAAGAGAAAGTGGTCAGGAATGTCAAGGTTCTAAGACAAATCCTAGTACAGTGGTTCTCAACCTGTGAGTCATGATCCCTCCTGGGGGGGTCAAACAACTTTTTCACAGGGTCACCTAAGACCATTAGAAAACACAGATTTCACATTATGATACATAACAGAACCAAAACTACAGTTATGAAGTAGCAACAAAAATAATTTTATGGGTGGGGCTCACCACAACAGGAGGAACTGTATTAAAGGGTCATAGCATTAGGAAGGTTGAGAACCACTGACCTAATCACTAAAAGGAAGTAGACAACACTATCAGTGACTATAAGAGTAAATTTTTAAGGAAAAATATCCAGTAGTAGAACAGGACCATATTCCAGAGTACCTAGGTACTAGAAGGGGAGTGGATATGAAGAAGGGAACCAAGGTATCAGAGAAGCGGGGTGATAGGGTGCTAGGCTGAAGTCCAATGCTCACTATGCTGGAGACTATTTGCCTGTAGCTGGACTTCCATAGCCTCTTTCCCAAAGTTGACTCTCTTGGCTCTGTTCTCTGCAAGCAACTGGAAACACTTAGAATCTTCACTTCTTCCTTAGATGAAGAAGGAATGCTGACTATAGTAAAAGTAAACATACAAGGAAAACTTGAGGAATACATAGATTTTTAAATTAGTTTCTTCAGACCAGCAAGTATAGACTAATCCCTTTAAACCATTGAAGTTGGTAGTCTGACAAGTATCATGCAGTTGAGTTAGAGTTTCTGCTGGGCCAACAGGGAGCCTCTCCCAGGAGCACCTGACCTCTAATGTGAGTGTGACCTAAACTGTGTTCTCACACCACCCACAAGCTGAAGATCAAGTTTATCTAGACTTAGATCCCAGGGATGGCTCGCCACAGCTTTTACTAATCAACAATTAGTCAATAATATGCAGATAGGTGAGATATCATTCATCATGTATATTCCCCTCCCTGTTTATGCCATATGTTTAGTATCAAGGCAAAGTGAGCCATCCAGAGCAAAATGATATTTGATTTGATCCTTACAGAGAACAAAAGGACATTCCTTTCAATGGTAAGACTCGGTTTTTGTCACATCTACCACAACCACTACATACAAGGGTGTAACAATTTAATCAGCAGTAATAAAACCAGAAGTATTCCATACTGTGAAGAACTATTTACATTTTATCTTGTAATAGGCCTACCTGAAAATATTTATATGATGAGATTGTATAAAGTCAAAAGGGACTATGAAGTTTTGGTCCAGATTCATAAGCCAGCATGAATTGCAGCAGCAAGCTTGCAATTTTGGTCAAGAGAGGGTACAGACCTAATAGGTACCAAAATTATCCTATTTCCAAAGGGGAAATCCTAACCAACATCTGAGCTAGTTTACCAATGGTTTAAGGCTTAAGCCTTGAAGTGGAGAAATGGGTACAGCACATTTCATATTGGGATTGCCTCATTTTCTTCTTTCCATCCACATACAATCCTTCTCTTCAGGGTGAACTGTGATTCAAGTCTTTCTTGATCCTTCTTGGATGGCATGGTGGTCTGGATGAAAATGGCCCCCATAGGCTCATATATTTAAATACTTAGTCACCAGGAGTGGAACTGTTTGAGGAGAATTAGAAAGTGTGGCCTTTTGGAAGGAGGTCTGTCACTAGGGTGGGCTTTGAAGTTTCAAAAGCCCATGCTAGGCCCAGTGATTCTCTCTCTGCCTGCTGCCTGTGAATCAGCTACTACTCCAGCACTATGCCTGTCTGTTTCCCACCATGATGATCATGGACTAAAACTCTATCAAACCCCTCAATTAAATGTTTTCTTTTATAAGAGTTGCCTTAGTCATAATGTCTCTTCATATCAATAGAAGAGTGACTAAGACACATGGTGAGTCAGCCCTCAGTTTTTACATTTGGCAACAGAATCATAAAATGTTGGAGTGGTTTGTTTACTATTCTCATTTTTTTAAAGAAGAGATAGAAATGTCAACTGAGGATTCTAAAACACCAATATGTATCTCAATTGTTAATAGATCTATGATGTGAACATCTATTATCTCACTGAGTGAATTAAGTAGCAATTTCAGAATTTCTGTGATTGGCATGTTATATCTGCATAGAAATCAAATATATAAATATATTTCTATATAATATTCACTAGTATAATTCTTTCCTATAGTTCCTCACACATTATTGCTCTGATTCATACTCACTGTTTCATTGTTGTTTTTATATTATCAATGTATATTCTATTGACCATATAAGATGAAATGGCCTCTGTGTATAAAACTATATGGTGAACACTTGCACTTCAATTAAAACCAGATCTCTGGACATCTTTGACGCATCTGAGCCCCAACCATATGAGGACAACTGTCAGCCCCTCTTCTCTATTAGTGTAAGCATGTCTATTCTTAGGCTATAAAATATGTCTTAGGTGTCAGAGAAGAGATTGCTGGCTTGCCACAGCTGCAGCCTTGTGGGTGAACTTTGTGTAGTCTGTAAGCAGAGCATTCCTGCCTTCCTTCCCAGCTGTGCATCACTTAGAGGGAAAAAGCATACACAGCCTCATCAACACTCTTGGTGCTCCTTGTGGCCAACTGGAAGGATTAGAAAGAGGGCCCAGGGGAGAGCAGCACAGTAAAGAGACCAAATAAAAATTCTCTTAGGTTGCCTAGACACACATACATATACACACAAAAGGCAGAGGCCACCTAATGAAATGATTGTTCTTCAAGACTTCTATACCATGCTGATAACTGCATTTGGAATAAAAGTCAAAAACTCTGGGAGAATTTGTTTTTTAAAGTGTTTTGTAGAAGCTGGCCAGAGGGAAATCATCTCAAAATTACAGTTCAGTGGTTATTAACAACTTGGAATATAGTCACTTGATGAACTCTGAGGTTGTTTAACTGAGGGAAAGTGTTTTCCAATATTTTCAAACAAAAAAAAGTATAAATATCTCAGCTTTTAGGGTATAATTTAATTTAGCTAAGAAAACTATTCTTCTTAAAGACCACTGTTGTCAGAAACAATCAAAAGTAATAGATACAAAAATGAAACATAAGAATCTTATTGAGTTACAAATGGGAAAGCTTATGTCTTAGGTGTATGAACTTTCCGTGTCAAATTTCTGTCCTTCTGACACCTTGAGAATTATTCCAGCCTAGCCTAACTCAGTTCTGTATCAGCTTAGAGGTCCTCAGGAAAAATCCAGTTCCTCCGGCTCTGATTCACTTTAATGACTTGACTTATTTGTCCACTAAAGCACCTATAATTAATGAATAGAAAATAAAGTTCCTGAAAAACTGGAAATGATATAATGCTTCCTAATTTTCCCTAGCTCTTTCCTACCATTTATGTCTATAACCCAGTTCACCTATCACTAATACAGAGGAGTCAGGTACAAAAGATCACTCTACTGCTAACAAAAACATTCTTTGGAGAGAAGTTGCTCTAACTCAGTTAGCTGTACTCCCTGGTGGCTGAGAGTTATCTGTGTTTGCTGATGTGCACAGTACCAGCATGGCTACAAAAAAAAAAATGTTTTACTAAAGAGATGTTTGCTTTTATTATTCAAGGAAGTGATGACACATTTTTTGGATTCAAGATGTCCTACTGAAAACCACTTCTGTCTTCCACATAGAGAAAATTTTTCTAGACCCCTTGAACCTGTTTTGAAAACCACGGCATAGTCAGAAAGTTTTCCTCTCCTTTACATTAGCACTAGTTGTTAAGCAGAATATATTTCAGTGTATACCAGGTGCATAGTTGTCAGTCAAGCAACATTGCAAGTATTTGGTAATCTGGCAACACTTTATAGTAGCAGTTATTCTGATATCTTATGATCAATGCTAGGATATTTTAACTAGAACAGGAGCATGTGCATTCTTGTGAGAAAATAGGGATGTAACGTCTGAAATATGAATACTGCAGACCATTTGAAGTCTTTAAAAAATGTTTTATCTTTTGATAATTCCATATGATATGTTTTATTATATTTTTCCTCCCCCAGTTCCTCCCAGATCCACCCACCTTGCCCTACATATCCAACTTCATGTTCTATCTCAAAAAAACATACACACACAAAAAGCATGGAGTCTGATTTGTTTTGGCCAACTACTCCTTAGCATAAGGTCTGCCATGGAACACGGAAAATATACCCCCCATCATTCCATTGACAAAACTGATTTTCCTTATCCTAGCAGCTGTGAATTACAAATAGATCTTGGCCAAGGGTGGAACTTGGTGCCCACCTCCCCTTCTCTAGATGGGTTTCTTATTTGACTCCATCTCTAAACAGAAGTAAGCTGTCATCACTGGCTCTTGTCACAGAGGTAGAAAGATTTTATGAACAGTAAAAGATTCTTCTCAAATACTAATGTAATATAAAATGTTTAGTAAAAATAGAATTTCATTTCATTTTACAGTAGAATGTGATATCTGACTCAAACTTGAAATTGTTTTGCTACTTTGGTATTAAATAAGTTGGGTTCAATTTATTTGATCTTGCCAAATGTAAGCTGACATGCAAGGAGTGAACGTTATGTATAAACTCTGATTTTACGGGCTCTCTCATAAATGTGGGGATGTGGACTTGCCAGAAACTTTTATCCTCATAGCCAGAATGAAAGTTCATGGAGATCTTTTGTCTGTAAGTGCTTAAACAATCCTTATGCAAAAAAAGAAAAGAAATGAAAAATAGAAAGAAGGAAGTCAGGGAGAGGAACGTGAACTGTAGGAAGCTATTCCGTTCATCCTGACTCTAGAGATATCAATATGAGGATTAGGCATTGGAACAATCTCTGTGGTTATGGCATTTGGGATGTGGTTGTCATTGCCCCTGTGTTTCCCAATGGATTACTTGTGACTGTGATAAAGAAACTGTCTGTGATAGCTAAACAAAGGGGTAGTCACTTCGGTTTGTGTTTGAACCTCCGGTCCTCCGTACAAATCAAACAAAATGGTATCCAGCTGCTTATGTACTCTAGCTATAAAATACGTTTGATCATATGATTCTGTGTATATCTATAAACATATAAACCGTTGTAATATGAGAAAATTGAGGTTCCTTCACATCACAATCAGGAGATCTAGGGTAGCACTGCCAAGTTAAACTCAGACCTTTCTCCCTATCATCAACAATATCACAGTACTTTTCATTTCACATATTCATTGATGCTGACCATTTGTAACATATATGAGCATCTGGTAATGGATAACAGACAGGATTCTTCCTAAGGGTCCAGCATACTCTACCCCACTACAAAGAAAAATAAAAACATGGGGGAAAATGATGTTTTAAACTTTGCTGAATATAAACTTTGGTCCTTAGGGATAAAAATAATATCTCAACCTTCTCTATTGTATACTGAATGAAGACATGTCATTAAAGTTACAATCTATCTTTCTTTTTTTTTTTTTTTTTTTGGTTTTTCGAGACAGGGTTTCTCTGTGTAGCTTTGCGCCTTTCCTGGAACTCACTTGGTAGCCCAGGCTGGCCTTGAACTCACAGAGATCCGCCTGTCTCTGCCTCCCCAGTGCTGGGATTAAAGGCATGCGCCACCACTACCTGGCCCTAAAGTTACAATCTAATAATATACCTACTTCCTCTACCCTAACCTGATTTTTACTCTCCTCTTCAATATCCTGAATCTTCAACATACCAAAAGAGTTCCTTGAATTTGCACCAGCTTCATGCTGTTTGGTCATTTCCCATTTTCCACACTAAAGGTTGCACAGGAAGGAGAACTCTTTGTTCTTCAAGCTATCTTAGCCAGTCGAGTCAAACGTATGCAATTAGGCAAAACGATAATGTTCTCTTGGTACCTGGCTGCATGTATGAAAGTAAACAAGTCCCTGAGTTTGGGGCTTTGGGAGTAGAGTGAGCTTCTTCACATCACATGTCCATCAATTCAGACGCTGCATGCTAGCTACAGACTTCACGACACAGTCTTCTCTCTCCTCTCTTTCCTCCCATCTCTGCTCTCTTCTTCTTATCTCCCCCTGTCCTTTCCTTCTCTGCATTCCACCCTTTTTATAAGTGAAAAAGTAAGACTGAAAATAAAGAACTGCAATCATAAGAAAACACTGAAGTGTTGGTGAATGGCAAGCAGTTACTGCCTGGTGCCCCCAAATGCACAGATCAGCCTGACTTTGTCTTGTTAATGAACTTGGATCACATTCTTTGGCATAATCACTTTGGGATAATTTTTTTTCTAAACTTTTGAATCTCTGTGCAAAGAGATGGAAAGAGAAGATTGGCAGCATGATACTTCAAGGAGCCTGAGTATGTCATCCATCAAAACAGACTTATCTCTATGTTATTCTAAACTGATCAAATACAAAGCCAACTGATTGATGACTAAATCATCAAAAATATAGAACACAGAAAATAAAGCACAACACCCAAGATGGTTTTATGAACATATCTCATTATCTCACTAGAAGTAAACACTATTTCTTCCATCTCTTTCACATAAAATGAGACATCATATTGATATAGCTGAAATTTGCTTATTTCTTTTAAACCAATGATGCAGATTTCTGGCTAGTCACCTATGTACATCTATGTTGACTTAAGAAAACTAATATTTTATTTCCATGGATCTTATACTTCCCCCAAGTTTCTACATTTTTCTTTTTTTCTAATTAACTTTGGATGGATTCCAACCTTCTTACCCTAGTGAAAGAGATAGATTTTTCAAACTTGTAATAACTACATATCTAATTGTATTTTACTGGGATGTACACTACTGTTGGATTTATTTTTTCTTTTCTACAGCAGGATTGGAACCCCTATAGTCATTTGATCTTGAATTAGAATGCAGTTGATTAATTGTGAATTCCAGAGGTCTATGCACAAACACACACATGCCACCTGAGAATCTCACTCACTTCATAGCCTGAAGCATCATTCCCCAGTGTAGAAATGAAAGAGCTAAGATAAGAAATCTGCACATTCACAGGTATTTGAGTTTTTGTTGCTGTTTTGTTGGTAGTGATTAGTTTCTGTTGAACTCCAGGTGCAGAGTTTAATTAATCATGTTCAATCCATCTTGGCAAGGCTTCCCTCATTTAAGTATGTATTCTCGTTTAGCTCCAGTTCCCCTCTCCCACTTAGGTGGCTGCTATAAGGCATTCAATGGTAGTTTTCCTTCGTACGTGCATTTTATAAGACATTTTGTTATCAACATTAGCATCCTATAATTTTAAAAGAACCAAAACACCTCTTCCTTTAGCTTTTAAATCTTTCAAGTTGTATCTTATTTTTGTTTTTACTCTTAGAGGAACATAATTCTTCCTTAAGTATTACCAATGTTAGAAGTGAATTAACCCCATGGTAGAGTTCTCCAGCACATCTCACTCGAATGTCCCTCTCTCTCAGTCCCACGCTCCCTCCTCCTTTCCGTCACGCTCATTTCTCTCACAGTTCTCTTATCTTCCAGCATGTTGCCAAAGAAAACTCTACAAACTGCTTACAGGACTGCTAATGCACGGATGAAAATTCCAAAATAATTTTTTCTTAATAAGCTACATTCATCATGACTTTTTATTCACGTGTTTTTCCACCACCATCTTCTACATGGTGGTGCTTATAGAAAACACATGATGGTTTACTCACATTTATGCTAAATATTTGGGGAAACAGAAAATGCATGCTTCTGAGAGCCTTCATTCAAGTTAACCTATTAAGATTCAGGGGGCAGGGGCGGGAAAGGCATAGCTGTCAAAAATAATGGCAGTGTTTCCTAGAATTTACATGTTTTTAACTTTAGCAGAACCATTGGGGTTGATGTGATCAAGTTTCACCATAAACTCACTCCATTTTCTCTGCTAATCCATTAATATTGCTTATTAAAAAAGGGAAATAAAGACTTAAAAGTGTCAATTTACCCATGATTATATGATTGTCTGCATTTTACAAACAATATGGTATGGGGATGAATATGGAAGAACATGCAATTAATCTATTAGCATTCCTCTGAATTGGTATGAACCCAAAATTGAGACCTGTGATGGCTATTCTTGATTGTCAACTTGACTGCATCTGGAATTAACAACTAAAACCCAAATGGCTAGTCATACCCCTATGAGGGATTTTTTTTTCTTAATTAAACCATTTGAAGTGCAAAGACCAATTTCTAATCTGGATCTTTGAGGTGGAAAAAATCCATCTTTACTCTGGGCCACACCTTCTGGTGGCAGCCTATATAGGACACAGGAGAAGGAAGCTACTTTGCCTGCTAGTTCTCACCCTAGTTGGCAAGTTCATCTCTTAGTGCCAATACAGCCTACTTCTTCAGGATCCTGGTATATACTGAAGACCAGCTGAGACATCCAGCCTTGTGAATTGAACAATTACTGGATTATTGGACCTTTCATTGGTATACAGCCATTGTTGGACTAGCAGGATCACAGTCTGTAAGCCATTCTAATAAATCTCATATATGTTTTATTTATATATATGTATGTGTGTGTGTATTCATATATATTCATTCTATAACTTTTATTCACCTGAGAATGTAACACGAATTGCTAAATGGTCTTTTAATTTAAAAAAAAACCAGAGCCAGATATTGGGGTAAATGCTAAACGATCAGAAAGACAAAGGAACAAGCCATTACCACATCTTACCTCTAGGACTCCTCAGCCTGGAAAGGCTCTAGTTCCTGTCTCCTCATGCCTTATATACCTTTCTCCACCCAGCAATCACTTCCTTCCTAGTGCTGGGATTCAATGGCATGTGTGCTTCCCAAATACTGGTAGCAAAGGCATGAGATCTCAAGTATTAGGATTAAAGGCACGTGACTCCCAAGTACTGGGATTAAAGGTGTATGCCACCACTGCCTGACTCTGTTTCTCTTCTAGATTGAGTCAATCTCATTTAGTCCAGGGTGGCTTTGAACTCACAGAGATCCATATGAATCTCTGCCTCCCGAGTGTTAGAATAAAGGTGTGTGCCACCACTGTGTGGCATCTGTATTAAATCTAGTGGCTTGTTCTGGTCTCTGATCTCCAGATAAATTTTATTAGGGTACATAATATAACACTACAAGAGAACCCTAATACAAGACCCTTATGTTTTTACTACAGCTACAACTGTTTCTTCTACAAACTGTGTATCCTATTACTAACTACAGGATTACCACATATTAGTGAGACAAACTGGACTCAGTATGACAACCTTTAGATCAAATGCAAAATGTTAGTACGTATTTGTAACCATGATTGTCCACAATGGCTAAATTTTAGTATTCAGTTACTAATATTATGGACATAAAATATGGTACAGAATTTGCTTCTGATTTGAAAGCATACTCCCAAAGATACATATAGTCTGTTTGATCCACTCTGGGGAAAAATCTATTCACTGAAGTCTACAGAATCAAGAAAACACATTTAGAAGATACTTCCTAGAAGTTGAAATGGGCAAACTAGAACATGAACATAAACCTAATTTAGCCATAATTTGGATACTTATGCTGTCTAATGCCATGAGTCAATATTTGCAAGGTTATAAAAGTATCACAACAAAATAGACACAATATGAAAATAAATACTTGTCCAGAGGCTCACAAAGGTCATCTCTGGGTCATCTACGTGCTGCAGCATATTATGGTTTGCTTCCCTGCTGCCCTGAGGTACACATTAACTTCAACTAAAACAAATTTCTGAGACCCCTCAGGAATGAATCTGAGCAATTTCCTTTCTTTCTTCACTTGCAGTGTGTTGACATTAATTAATACCTAATTCCTGAAGTGTGTGCAGGCTGCAATAATAGACAAAAATGCATGATTTTGGAGCAGATTGGGCACACAGTCTCCTGGCACAGTTCCAGAAGGTAGGGCACCTCCCACCTGCTGCTCTGAGGATCGGGTCTTCCTCAGGCCAGTTCAGAATCCTCATTTGGCCCAAAGATCTTAACAGAGAGCAGGAAATGTCTTTACTCAGTAATATAATAAGCACTTGGTTCAAAACTGAAGTAACCTTGAATAAGTCATCAAAATCTATGTTGAAGAAACTGGTTTAATGAGCATGCATGATGACTGGGCAAGTACCCAAAACAACTAAATTCCATCATCTGACATTGTTGCTTTAAATTTGTATATTTCTTCATGTATCCATGTTCTAATATCTGACCAGCAGCATCTATATTTAAGTGAAAATTAGCCTTGTGAAGACAACATCATCATATAAACCAGGTCACATTTAGAAGGAAAGTGTAGGGGAGAGAAAAGAGTGGCATTGGTGTATTATGCTTCCATCCAATGTGGGGATTATCTCTTTACTCAGAGCTGTGATTTTCTGTGTTGTTTCAGAACTCCACTAAAAATGTGAAGTTTGGTTTGCTTTTAACCAGATATATTAGAACTTTCTTTTATAAAATGTTTTATTTTAGAAAAATTGAAGTAGACAGTAACAAAAATTAACAGTAAATATAGAGAGAAAATAATAAAACTTGTGCTTTCAAAAAAATAAACACTGTGTATTCCCCACTTGGAAACCCCATACTCTTGAGAGTTCTCACTTCTCCTTAATAAACTTATATTCTCTCCACTCACAGGGGGAAAAATAAGCAGTGAGAATTCTGAAATAGTAAAAAAATGTATGCAGGAAGCTAAACAGCACCCAAGCAGAACAAAACAGGCAACATGGGTTGATAGGCTGCCCCATTTAAGGAAATTAAAAATACAAATGCACAAAATAAAAGTAGCCAGTTTTAGGGAATATGCACAAACACAATGATATATAATAAACACATCTGGGTTATTTTTATTGAAAAGAAAATAGGCAAGGTAAATGAGGACGGGATATTATTGAGAAAAACAAGAGGAGGGCTTTCACAGGACTAGAAGTGACCGGCCATGAGCTGAGGAATGGACTAGCTGCATCTGAATTTTTTAATGATGCCTCAATATTTTGAGAGCAGGGTAAAAGACAAATTCTCTTATATGTAGATGTTAGTTTTTAAGCCTTCAATAGGCATGCTACTATCTGAATAACCAAAGATTTAGATAAGAAACAAGGGTTGGGGGCAGAGGGTAGAAGGAGAGGCTCTCCCAAAGAAGGGGAAATTGAATACATAGTTATAGAGAAACTTGCGAGATGAGAAAGGGAGAATTAGATGGACATCAGGAAGGAAGAAGGGAGTAAGTGAAGGAAAGTGGGGAGGGACAGCTAACACCAAGGGGCATTTGAAGGGGATCATATGGAAATCTATTACAGTAGGAGAGTTTCTTATATACATATATTAAAGAAATATATATGAAGTCATCAAAAATTGCATAGACAAAACCCCAGACATCTCTTACAGCCAAATGAAATCTCCAATATGAGAATGGGTTACATCTAATTGAGTTATGGGCCAAGGGAGCTGCATGCAACCCCTGGCTATCGGTTGCTCTCCACAAACTGATAGTAAGGTCTTATTGCTGAAGACAACACATCACACTGAACAAAAGTCATCGAATTGGTGCCCACCTGGAGGCTCCACCCCCACTGACTAGTGTTCATGGTACTGAAGTTACTCTGCATGCGACCAGAGGCAAAAGGCAAACATAAACTCTGCTATAAACCTTTTGATCTACAATTGGTGACCTGCTTGCACGATAATGCCGGTGCATTAGTGGCATAAACATTTGAGTAACCAATCATTATCTGGCTGGGTTTACGGCCCATTCCATGAGATGGAACCCATGTCTGACACTGCTCAGGTGGCCAAGAACCTATAACTAGATAGGCCGGAGGTCTAGGGAATAATCAAATATTAAGGTTCTGCTAATGGAACATAGCAACAAAATGACTCTGCTGTACTCATAGATCAGTGCCTCACTCAGCAGTCATCAGAGAAACTTTCTCCTGCAGTAGACAGGAACCAATACAGAGACCTAAAGCTGAAAATCGTTCACAGAGTGAGAGACCGTGGAACACCCAGTCCTGAATGGAATATCTCCATCAAACCCCTCCCCTCAGGGCTCAGGAACTCTGCAGAAGAAAAGACAGAAAAATTGTAAGAGCCAGGGGGATGGATGACTCCAAGGAAACAGTATCTTCAAGACACAACAGGACTGATGCACATATGAAGTCACAGTAAACACAAGTTCAAGCCAGAGGGGTGGGGTGGAAGGGGAGTTCCCAGTACTAGGAAAGGGAGTGGACTTGAGCTCCCATCCCTAACCAAGAAGCTAACTCCAATTAACAACCTCTCAAAAAGGAAAATCAAGTTTCTCAAAGGGAGTCTCACTGGTTATATAAACCACACTTAAGGGCAGGCCCCATGCCCAGCAATAGAGGATCACAAAATACACTTAAATGTATTTGTGGAGGTTTTTGATCATTTATATCATATTGCTTTGGTTTTACTTTTTTCTATTTTAACCTCTCTGGTCTTTTATTTGTATACGATAGTTTCCAATTTTAAGTTTTACAAGTTTTATTTTTTTGGTTGTGTGTGTGCACATGGGTCTGTATTTCTCACTCTTAAGTTTCTTTTTTCTTTTGTTAGTTTGATCATTTTGCTTTATTCTTGTTTGTTTGTTTTTTTAATTTGCCTAATTGTTTTCTTAAGACAGAGAGAATGAAGGCTTCTAGTTGGAAGGGTGGGGAGATGGGATGATCTTGTGAGCAGATGAGGGAGGGGAACCACGATTAGAATATATTGTATAAAACAAATTTATTTTCAATTAAAAAAGAAGAAAAATTGTTTTGTTTTGGTTTTTTTTTTTTTTTTTTTTTTGGTTCTTTGGGATAGGGTTTCTCTGTGTATCCCTGGCCATCCTGGAACTCCCTCTGTAGTCGCAGGTGGCCTGGAACTCAGAGATCTGCCTGCCTCTGCCTCCTGAGTGCAGGGATTAAAATCATGTACCACCACTGCCTAGCAAGAAAAAGTATTTTGAGCTGGGAAGACAGCCTAGAATTAGCTCCTGGTTTGTACCTTACACCATCTTGAAGGAAATGTGCAAACACCACAAGCCCTCTGTCATGTGTGCCTACGCCTGTCATTGCAGAACACAGGACAGAGTTCTACAGGACAGGGGACTGTGGTGTGCGCGTTTCCTCATCAGGTAAAAGAAGGAGAAAGCCGCTGAAAGGAAGGTGAGCACCGATGATTTCTGGTCTTTTAGTCCTTCCGTTCATCACCATCTGTTAAACATCAGTTAAACTTAATACATATTTAGACAAAGGCAAAATTACCTTCTATACATATTTATTTACCTACCAAGGAACCTGGAATCACTGGTCAGAATACAGAAATAAATGTACCAAAACAAATGTCTGCTGGCTTTCTTCCTGTTAGCCTGGACTCCGTGGTGTGAGTGCCCATATTCACAGAGAATATAATAGCCTGGCATCATGAATAACCTGCCCAGAGGAAAAAATGGTGTTACTACTAAAGAAAGACTTTGCAGCACTGGAAACAAAGTCTCCTACAAATTAATTTTATAAAATAACTAATAGTTTTAAGAATTATTTGTAGATTTTTCATGATTTACATGAAATTTTTATACTTGAGAAACCCCTAGGTTTTTCCTTTTATAATTGAAATAGATTTTTTTCATACACTATATTCTGATTCTGATTTCCCTCCTCCACTCCTCCCAGTTCCTCCTCCCCTCCCCTCCTGTCCAGATCCACACCCTTTCTGTCTCTCCTTAGAAAACAGGCATTTAAGGAATGTTAATAAAATAACATAATAAAACAAAAACAAATTGAAATCAAAATAGGACAAAACAACCAAACAAGAAAATGAGACCAAAAAAGGACAAGAAATGTGTATAGATGTAGAGACATACAAATTCACCCACATAGGAATCCCATAAAAACATAAAGCCAAAGTCATAATACATATGCAAAGGATCAGTAAGGTAAACAGAAGAGGAGGAGGGAGAGGAGAGAAGAAGAGAAAAAAAGAAATGCCCTAACTTGACATTATGAGAGCAAGAACCTCCAAAGATGCTGTTGAGTTTTCTGTTGGCCATCTACTGCTGGGCATGAGGTCTACACATAAGGGCATGAGGTCTACATGTAAGACTGGCTTGTTTCCACAGTGAGACTCCCTTGGAAAAAACTATTTTTTAATTTGCAATTGGCTATCAGTGGCTATCTTGGTTAGGAATGGGGGCATGTGTCCACTTCTCTCAGCCTTAGGACTCCATCTGGTGAAGACCTGTGCAGGCCCTATACAGCCTCTGTGAGCTTATGTGTGAGCCAGACCTGTTATGTCTAGAAAGACTTGATTTCTTGGTGTTCTCCATCACCTTTGGCTCTTAAACTCTTTCTGCCTCCTCTTCTGCAGAGTTTCCTGAATCCTGAAGGTAGGAATTTTATGGAGACATCCCTTTTGGTGCTGAGATATTCCAAGGTCTCTCACATAGCATATTGTCTAACTGTGGGTCTCTGTATTTGTTACCATTGGCTGCAGGAGGAAGCTTCACTGATGATGGCCGAGCAAGGCACTGATCTATGAGTATAGCATAATGTCATTAAGAATCATTTTATGACCATGTTCCTTTAGCAGAACAATAGTATTTGGTTTTTCCATAGGTTCCCCAATGTATCAGTCTCAGGTTCTTGACCACCCAAGCAGCACTAGCAATGGGTTCCATCTCATGGAGTGGGCTTTACATCAAATCAAATATCCCACAAGCTTTGTACTATTGCACCGGCATATCTTGTGGGCAGGTCACCAAGGTAGGTAGAGAGATTTGTGGCTGGGCTAGCATTTACCTTTTTCTTTTAGGAGTATGCAGAACTAATAATAACCTTCAGTATTGTGAGCATCAGCTCATAGGGGTAAAGGCTCTATGTAGGGACCAGGCTCAACGTTTCCGTGTTCAATGAGTTATATAGATGTCGCCAGCAGTAGGGCCTTGCTGTCAGTTTGCAGAGAGCAACCAGTAACTTTGGCAATAGCCAGGACTGTTTAGGGGTTCCTATGGGAGCTCTTTGACCAAGAGCTCAATTAGATGCAACCCATTCCTGGCACTGGAAATTCATTTGGTGGTGAAAGGAGTCGAGTCCTCTAGAAGAGTAACCAGTACTCTTAGCCACTGAGCAATCTCCCAAGCCCCTTACCAAAATGTTTTTAATAAACTGAGTAAGATTGGATGATTGATTTATTTACGTAGTTTGTGTGTGTGTGTGTGTGTGTGTGTGTGTGTGTGTGTGTGTGTGTAGGATTTAATTATGTTTTGTGTGTTTGTCTGTCTGTCTGTCTGTCGTCTGTGTTGTCTATTTGGATATTCATGTGCTCCAGGGAACACCTGTAGAGGTCAGAACTTGTGAGAGTCAGTTTTTACCTTCCACCATCATAGAGGATCTGGAGATCAAACTAAGGTTGCCGAGTTTGGTGGCAAGTTCATTTACCCATTGACCCATCTTGTCAGTCCTTAAAATTTTTAATTGACTATATAATTGGGCTTTATAAAGATTTAAGAGAAGAAATCAACAGTGCAGACAAAATAATTTGTGGACACTGAATTGCACTGGAAAGAGAAAGCTCAGCATTTTATCCCTTTACCCTAAGGTGACTATTTTCTAGCAGCAGTAATGCTGGGACTCTCTGCCACTTTGTGTAGTTCACCGAGTGGATCCATGCAGCATCCTGGTTATCACACATCTCTTGCTCATAAGGAAGACACAAGTCTAAAGATACTTTAAAAAATAAAAAAAAAAAACTACATGAACCCTTTGAAGTGTTTCATTTGAAACTGACTACAGAAAAGGCAATTCCAATTTCATGTAATTAGAAGTTATTTTAATTGTATGAACTACAGCCCACATTTCTTTGACAATGACAGATAATGGCCTTCTCTTTATGTGGTGTTGGAAACTGTAATGGCAAATGACTTTTAAACCCAGTGAGCTGGGTTATCTCATTTCTGCAGCTCTTTTCACACTCTGATCACAGAATAACAATGCCAGGGGGAAAAGATCATAATGATGCTATAAACATAGTATCATAAATGTATGCTTTCAATGAAGTTAATGCTCCATCATGATGAATCCATCCTCTTGAGAAGCCCAATTGTTTACATACTACATCTGCTTAATTTTCAATCTCTAGGCTTTCCTCTGAGAAGGAGTTTCAGGCTGGAAGTCTCCAGAGGTATGTATTCACAAGCATTGTTTTGCTTCATAAAACTCCCCCACTCCCAGCCAGGGAAGCAGGTAGATCTTCAGACCTTCACTCTCCCTCTTCTCTTCCAAATTCCATACTTTACTCTCATCCCAGCTCTGCAGCAGAACACCTGCTGCCGCCTCCCCTCCCTCTCTGCTCCTACCTTCGTAATAACAGCACAAAGCCTGAAAATGAATTTGGGGGAGAATCAAAATTCAGAAACTCCCATTTCCTTGCCTCTAATTCTTTGCATTGCCCAGTCCCAGGGATGCCACACCCAGACTGGACTGAAGAAGACATCTGTGCCATAAATGCATTGCCTGTATCTGAAAAAATAAATTAACACTCAAAGATTAGAAGGTTAGAGAATTAACTTTTCATTTCAACAGTAGTTTGTATCCTTCCATCTTTAAGGTGATCTTGTGGAAAAAAATCACATAATGTAAAAGATTGTTTTTTATCTACCTCATTATGTGACTAAGGCATGTTATAAAACATTATACATTGTGATTCCATTTTAATAAAATATACATGTATATGTATTATACATATATGTGCACATATATTACACAAATAATCAGAATAAAAATATCAATAATTGTTCCTTTGGGTGGAAGGAATGTTTATTCTTTTTTTCTGAATTATCTACAACGGATACGTAATACTTTTATAGAAAAGCTATTTCAAAATTTTTAAGTCACACTAAAAGTAAATATTCAAGTAGGCATTAACTGATTTTTAATCCTCTCCAGCTTTCCCACATGTTTTCTTCCTATTGGTACTGACTCTAAAAAAAATATATTTCAATAGATACACTTTTCCAGCACCAGGGTGAAGGCAGGCAGGAACTAAGGCACTCCAAGAGACTCAAAATTCAGGCGCTCCAATTTCCTTGCTTCTAACTTTTAATGTCACCCAGTCCCGGGGATACCACACCCAGGCAAAGCTGACAAAAGCCGCCATCTGTGCGGTAACTGCATTGCCTGTGTCTGGTGAGATAAAAATAGTTGACAAAATTTGCACTTAAATAAATCAGGAAGATGGTAACCGAAACGCAGATGTTTACAATCTTCCAGCACAGTTGCATAAACAGAATCTGTCAGGAAAACAATGCCTGCTGGACGGTCTCTCGCATTCACACAATCAAATCAAAACTTGGAGAACAGTTTGTTGAACATCTACTGTGCATCAGGACTATGCTTTACACATTCATTTTCCCATTTAATCCTCACACACACACACAAAAAAAAAAAACTTAACAGGAGGCTATCATTTTCATTTTATAGATTAGAAAATTGTAGCTCTGAGATGTTTAGTAACTTAAGTTAGACACCAAACCTACACTACTGTCTCTCCCAGGCTTCTCTTTCAAGCTTATATATAATCCACTTCTTCAAAACTATAGCTGCTTCCAAACCTTCAGCTGGGAACAGCCAGGAAAATTACAGCATTCCTAAAACAAATAGGTAGGTGAAAAAATGTGTTCTAGAACCTCACATAGATGCACTTCATTAAACTATCCTGAAATTGCCTGAGAGAAGGGAAGCAACTCCAGTCGAGGCACTGAAGTGTAGTGCTGTTTTTAAAAGTAAATTTGGATAAAAGTTAAACAATGAGCACTGAGGGGAAATTTTAATAATTTTATTCTTAATAAAGATAATTGTTTTAATGATGCAAAAGTACTATGTTAATTAGAAATCGCATGAGAACACTAACAAACTGTTTCCCTTTTGGATAATCCAGCGTATCACCCCACCTCCTCCAAAAGAACAAGAATTCCATCTTGGCTGATGTTTCTCCTGAAGACATTGCACCTAAACGTCCACAACTGTCATTCTTACTCTGAATTACCGTTTCTCACTACAGGAGCTCAAGGCCCCACTTTTTTTCTACCTTGGCCTACCATCTATGACCTTTCAAGTCTCCCTGAAATCAAATTGCCAAATCCTGTTTTCTTTTTACAGAGCATCTCCTAATACTTCTAATGTGATTTACACTGACAGGGCTGAGCTACAATTTTCAATAACATATCTGCAGATGAAAAGAAGGCTCATCAGGGGGACACTCTAGCAGGTTTCTAGTTGGAAGTCCCAGGCTGCAGAGGGTCCTTCCCCATTACTGAGTGCTCCAGTTTCTGACCAGAAGGAAGCAGATTAGTCATAACAGCTAATGTTCTTAGACTGCTCACTATGTGGAAGGCTATTGCCAAGTGAGGACTTCCTAGGGCTTACCTATTTAAGTTACACATCTGGGTATTTTTGCATTTGATATGACTGATAAGTGGACTTCCTCAGTGTCCTAAATAAATGTTCAGAACTAAGATAGGACTTGAGCCTAAGTTCTCACTCATTCTTTTATTAACTAACTCTTACTGGGTGCTATAAATTGTACTAAGCACAAATCTTACCTATGTGGAATGACAATTTCTTGAAGTAGAGGTGTGCAAATTAATACTATATGTTAAATGTACTAAAAAAAATGTGTAAAAGTACTCACAGTTAAAAATGGAAGTTATTCTAATCGGCCTAAGTAAATTAGTTTTTAAATTCTTCAATCATGGGGCTGGGGAGACGTCTCAGTGAGTAAAGTACTTGTTGTTGGGGAGTTTTGGTCTTTTAGCTCTTTAGGGGCCCACCATCCAGCTCCCAAATAAATCACACACAGAGACCTATTCTTAATTATGAATGCCCGGCCTTAGCTTGGCTTAGTTTCTAGCCAGCTTTTCTTAACTTTAAATTATCCTATCTACCTTTTTCCTTCTGGGCTTCTCCTGTTCTCTTACTTCTGTAAATCTTACTCTTACTCTGTGACTTGTTGTGTAATTGGGTGGTGGACCCCTGAAGTCCTCCTCCTTCTCTGGCTAATTCTTTCTCTCCTAGATTTCTCCTTGCATTTATTCTCTCTGCTACCAGCCCCACCTTTCTCCTGCTTCTCTATTGGCCGTTCAGTTCTTTATTAGTCCATCAGGTGTTTTACACAGGCACAGTAACAAAGCTGCACGGAGTTAAACAAATGCAACATAAACAAAAGCAACACACCTTAGAGTAATATTCTACAATAAATACTTGACGTGAAATCAAGAGGCCCTGAGTTCAGATCCCACACACCTACACACCAAGTGAGCACAGTAGTGTATGTCTGTAACACACTAGAAGGCAGAGACAAGTGGATCCTTGGGCTCATTTCCATCCAGTCTAGCCAAAATGGCGAGCTCTAGGTTTAATGAGCAGAAACTAAAAAAATAAGGTGGAGAATGATAGAGGAAAAATACTCAAGGTCAACCTCTGTCCTACATATATGAATACACAAACAAGCATGCCCGCACACTGTTGTGTGGCAAGATTTTTCCTGGGAGGGTGCAACACACACACCTACTCCCCCCAAATTGGAAGCCCATTATAGACCGAGGAACAGACACCACCAAAGTCCAACTTGATGAACCAATGAAATGCATTGGGTTACTTACAGGAATATGAGTGAAGGGTTACTTATAGGAGCAGACAGCTGCATCATCAACACCCACCCCAGCACAGGTGACCGCTCACAAAGCAGAGAACCTGGAGCATACTACACTACCTGCAGGCAGCTCAGCAGATTGGAGGGAGTCTTTTCCAAGAGACTCGGTTGCTCTAAACCTCTCCCAGGCACCTCAGCTGGTTTCTGCTTCTTGCAGGCAGCTGGTCTGGTCTTAGGGTCTTCTTTGTAGCTTGACTTGTCTGAGAGTGACACTCTAAAATGTTTACTGTTCACTCTGGGAGGGAGGGGCCTAGTGAATCTAGTCAGATTCAGGAACTTCCTGAAACTATTTTGAGTTGTTTATCTCTTGTCTTAAGAAGTTTCCTTACAGGATGGAATGTTTCAATCTCAGAGGAAACTGTTACACAACACTCAAACACATGCATACTTAGATTATATGCACACACATGCACATCTTCCACCTCCCTTAACACACTATTAAGGTTCTATAGCAGATTGTACTGGAGGAAATCTCACCTTCAGTCTTTTGGCTGTAACACTGTTACATGCTCAGTTACTCATGCATTCAGGGTAGCATCTCTTTCTTTGCCCAGTTCATTTGTCACAAATACATATAATTTATCTTTTATAATAATATTTATGAATGTTTATAATGTACTCACACACATGCATACTTTGAAATCAATTCAAAATTTGTATGTGAGTTATAATCTTGTTTGGGGAAAAATCTAACTGGAGAAACATATATTTATAAAGAAAACAATAGGATAAAATGTGAAACAATTTTATAATAGGTAGAAATTTTATTTCTTCTATATACCATTTTATATTTTATAATCCTATAAATATAACTGTATTTCATTTATAATCAGAAATAGAAATAACATCAAAATCGGGACTCAAATAGTCCATTTTATTTATCTCTAGCTTTTGTTTTACTGAATTTAAGAATATCTTGCATATGGATTTAAACACTGTAGTTTTTTTTTCCAATTCCTTTCTGTTCCAAATGTAAAATAAAACAAGAAACAGGCTTTGTCACTGTAGAAATGTCTAACCCCAAGCAGATCCTGGGTTCCCACTCAGACCTCTCTTTAGGACTGATATAAACTTCCTATAGCTGATCTTTTGCCATTTTCTTTTTTAAATGAAAGAGAAGTTTGGGAATAATGAAGACTTGTCACCCTTGTCTCAAATCTAGACAACCTGAGAGAGCATCCCAGCTTCTAAGCCCATTGCAAGATCCACTAAAGCCTTGTAGGACCCCACCATATCTTACCTGGTATCTCTCTCTCCCTTTCCTACACAGTGGGACTCTCAAGAGTGCTCCCTACTGAGCTTGGGCACATTCTCTTCTGTTGGTATTTCTATGCACCTGCTTTCTGGAGAATGTTCTTTGCTTATCACTCTTTCATGTGCTGCTACATTTAAACTTGTATCTTCATATCTCTCTCTTTCTCTCTCTCTCTCTCTCTCTCTCTCTCTCTCTCTCTCTCTCTCTCTC
>CABHPP010146317.1:52216-75206 GCA_902168425.1 Peromyscus attwateri
CTCTCTCTCTCTCTCTCTCTCTCTCTCTCTCTCTCTCTCTCTCTCTCCCTTTTTAAACCAACAATCAAATGAAATGGCACAGTTTTAAAGATTCTAGTTAGGAGAATCGTTAGAGACTTGCATCAGTTGTTCTCCAACACTGCCTATAAAATAAGAAAGTTACAAACAGGTTCAAAGTCTTTCCAAACATGAGTTTGCATTTACGATGTGATAGCTGTATTCCTTGGGCTGGCTCACATACAGTTCTTAACATTAAAAAAAAAATCTTTTCTATTAGGAAAGATAGTGGGAAATGGAAGAAGCAATTGTAAACTGTGCTCTGCCTGATGAATCCATTAAGAATGGTAGATTAAACTTGATAGAATGTTGAAAAGGAATGATTCTAGATAGCCAACTTGAAAAAAATCAAATACGGGCAAGTACAGTATAATACAAAAATATATAAATACAGTATGGATACAGATTCAAAATTTTCAACAGTGATTCAGTGGGTTAATAAAAAATAAAGGCTAGACAAAGAGAGGCAGCTGTCAATCAGTAATACATTAATTGATACAGATAAGGATCTCCCACCAGTGTTGAAATCACTAGATGGGAGACTGTTGGGAAATAGTAGTCTGGCATTATTTACATAACAGAATTCCCTCATAGAACACTTATTCATCTACAAAGGAAAAACTATAGCTTCATGAAAGAAATGTTGTGCAAGCCACCTTACCCAAGTGATTAAGACTACTTTTTATGCCCCCAGATATGATGAAATGGGAAGCAAACCATACCACCTAGTCAGTATTCTTTTCAATAAAGTATTTGTAATTAGATCACAAGGAAACAATCAAAAATACCTGGATAATAGAAATTCTTCAAGGCAACTAGATTAAACTCTTCAAAATGTTCCTGTCATAAAACACATGAAAAAGAAGTTCTGAATTAAAGATTGAAAATATATAACAACCAACTGCAATACAAGAACATTGATTGAGGCTGGTTTTTCTAAGCTATAATTTGGGAAACAACTTATAATTTGGGGAAGATTTGGAGGAAATTTTAGCAATTAAAAAATTTAGCATGTACTCTATGGCAGGCATCATTAGCTACTATGTTGCTTTTTTGTGTGCGCTGTTGTCATACTGTTTCATTTTGTTTTGCTTTGCTTTGTGTGTTCAATTGCTTGGGGGTTTTTTGTTTTGTTTTGAGAAAGGGTCTCAGTGTGTAGCCCAGAGTGGTCTCCAATTGACAATCCAGCACCTCAGTTTGCTGAGCCCTAGAATTACAGGTATTCAACACTATGCCTGTCTGCATCGCACTTTAAATTCCTAGGAGTAAAAATGGCGTTGTGAAACTGTAGGAAAGCATCATGTTCTTTAGGCAGTAAGTACTGAGTATAGAGGCATAATGGCAAGATGTTCCAGTTTGCTTTCTAATGGTTCAATTAGAGGCCCGCCACTCTGAACATGGAAGTCAAGTGGTGATAAAGGAAAGAAAATGTTATAAAGTATTAAAAATTTGTACATCCAAGTGAAGGCAAAGCAAATCTGAAAACCTAAAAATTTTTCAGAACAAAAGATTGGGGAAAACAAGATACACATAAATATGCCACTAAACAAGATTGTCCTAGTAATCCTGACTTCCCACATCAGAGGGATGTTCACCAAATGAAACTGATCCACAGTGTTGAGAAGTCCATGTGTAGTGACTATAGATTAACTAGTCAGCCTTATCAAACCTTATAGTGCTACATTTTATCACCTTAATTTTCTTTTTTTTTTTTAATTGCCTGAGTGAAAATGCTAACTTCCCTATCCAAGCACAAAAGCAAACTTTGGAGCACATGGAATCTATCACCAAAGGAATTACGAACTGATATTTGCTCAGATTTGTTATGTTTATTTAGTCCTTTTAAGAAAAAATATTTGCCTTTTGAAACAAGAGTCTTTGAATTCACAGGAAAACAAAACTGATCCTACAAGTTTAACTATGGACTATAGGACTGAAATATATACACACTTTGGGATCTTTAAAAAAAAAAATGGCCTTTAAGAAACATGGGCCCTTGGCTTTATGAGCTAAAAATTAAAATTTTCAAATGCTGCACAACCATCAGTTGCCTGGATTTCAGCATAAAGGAAACATTTACATTTTCACTAGAAGTCATAACCTGACCTTGGTTGCCACAGACAGCATTTCTGCTGAACCAAAGGACAACAGGCCTTCACCTCAACTGTCGTTTGTAAGGTTGGGATCCACAATATAATCATTTGCCAAGGGAAAAAAGCAATCCCTCCTTTTGCCATGCAAACAAATCTTAAAAAAGAAGGTCAAAGACAGCTAGGGGTGGCCAACACCCAAGAACTGAAACCTCTTCCCAGCAGGCTTGTCTTTTAAAAACCCTGTCAGGTGCTTTTAGGATTACATAAAACATTCTGGTTCCTAAGGTGACGCTGATAACGCTGTCAATCATTGGGGTGTTCGGATGACACTGTGCAGTTTAAAAAGCACCTTGCAATTTTTGAAGGTTGAGTTTGTCTCTCCATTAAACTGCTTTTGGTGTCAGTTATCCTTGTGACAATTGAAGAAGATATACTCAATTTGTGAGAAACAAAGGACCCAATATTTCTTGCCTTAAATTTCTATATGTTCCCTCACAACCATGAATCACAACACCTGTCTTCAGAGTGGAAAAGACTAAGCAATTCATTAGTCCTTGGGGCTAATGTCATGTGTCATGACCTTCATTTAAGGAATGCCATTTGCTGAAGCGTTTTCCACTTTCAAGGGTGGCACTTTGTCCCTTCTTTAATTAATTCGTTTCTTAGGAAAGAAGATTTTATAGAATGCTGTGAAAACATGTTCTCAGAAGTCCACAGCAAGCATGAACTTCAAAGCCTGCTACTTACCTCTCCCCTAAACTATTTTTTATAATGTTACTCTAACCATCAACCATATTTCAATATTTTTGAGATTTTATTTATTTATTTCGTATATGTGTGTGTGTGTGTGTGTGTGTGTGTGTGTGTACTTGGATACCAGAAAATGGTGTCAGATCCCCTGGGACTGGAGTTACCAATGGTTGTGAGCCACTGTGTGAGTACTGGGGATCAAACCTGGGTCCCCTGCAAGCAGCCAGTGCTCTTAACATCAGAGTCATCTCTCCAGTCACAACAGCATATTTTTTGATTCAGAAAATGGAAAATTTGGGCTTTTGGGACTCTTTCTATGTTTGTTGATTTTATTTAATGTTTTTACTCATTTTACCAACCTTTGAATTTCTTAATTTTACTAATAGTAAATTAAATGTTTCAGTTAGAGAATTCACCAAAGTTGGTTAAACTCTTCCTTTGAAAGTTTAGATTAAAACTGGATATGGTATCATGTTCCTATAGCCCCAGCTACTTGGAAAGCTGATCTCAAAAAGCCTGGGGTGACCCTCAACCAACCAGAGGCCCTATTTAAAAGAATAATAATTATTATTAAATTGAGCTGGAAAAAATCATCTGTAATCTCAGAAGTGGGAAAGAAGGATCAAGAGTTCAAGGTCACCCTCGACTACATAGTGGATTCAAGTCCAAAATGGGATATATGAGATTCTGTCAATGCGGGAGGCCAGCTCCCACTTTTTCCAGGGTTCCTATGAGGAGGAGAGAAGGATAAACAATATTAGATAGAAAGATAGCAAATAGAAGAAAGATAGATACACAGGATAGCTTCGGGAGGACCTGGGTCAACACTCAATGGTCCCTTCTGCCACTTCAAAGTGGCTTTTTATAACAATGCCAAGGAGTGGGACAAAAGATCTCCTACATGCTACATCAAAGCACACTGAACAGCCAAGTGTACCCTTCTAAACACCTGGTAACCATGCCCCTGGTCAAATCATCCCCTTATACAGCCCTGCTGGGTAGAGCAAGCTCAGATTCTTGGACCCTGAGTAATTGGGGCCTCAACATGTCAAAAGAAAAAAAGAAAGAACAGCAAAGAAAGAAGGAAGTTATTTAGATTAGTCACTATACACATATGTGCATGGCACACACTGGACTCAAAAGTTGATCTTCTGCAGCAGGAACACCTGCTGTTGTCATGGGAATCATCCTTTCCCAAATGGACTCTCTCTGCTCTCTAAGCAGCATTATCCAAAGGGCTTCAGCTACAAAAGAATGATCACTAATAACAACATGACACAGCCAATACTAAGCTATCTTGAAATCTCTGCCAAGAACATTAATCCACAACTCTTTAATTTAGCCTCCAAGAGATATTTGGGGAAGGGCAGGGAACAGCCACATTCTTTGCCAAAATACCACAAGAATAGCCTCTATTATTCTTCCCCTGCGAAACCTCCTGATCCAGGCCACCATAGTCTACACTGCTCTCAGCGCTACTGTCTCCCATATTCCTAGTAGAATGGCCCAGTATGCCCCACTTACAGCATTCAAACACTTTCCTGATCCAAAGTCCCAAAGTCCACAGTCTGCCAAGAAGCATCATGGGCAGGCATGTCACATCAAAACCCCACTCCTGGTACCAACTTCTGTCACAGTTACTATTTATTTCTATGAAGAAACACTGTGACCAAGGCAACTTATAAAAGGAAGTATTTAATTGAGGGCTCATTTACAATTTCAGAGACTTAGTCCATGGACATCATGTGGGGATCAAGGCGGCCAGCAGGCAGGCATGGCATTGAAGGAATAGCTAAGAGCTTATATCTTGAACCACAAGCAACAGGAGGGAGGGAGAGAGAGAGAGAGAGAGAGAGAGAGAGAGAGAGAGAGAGACTGGGCATGGTGAAGGCTTTTGAAACCTCAAAGCCCACCCCCAGTGGCACAACCTGTCCAACTAGGTCATACTTACTCCAATAAGATCACACCTCCTAATCCTTCCCAGCAGTCCACCAACTGAGAACCAAGCATTCAATATATGAGCCTATGGGGGGGGGGGGGGCATTCTCATTCAAACCACCACACACAGTATTGATAAGAAAGACTTAGAGAAATACAATCTTTCTACCACTTATGTAATATAGAAACAAAGGCTAGTTTTGTTTACAGATTAAATAAAAATGCTAGGAATTTAGTGTTAGCCTTTGTGGTTTAATTCTACAAAAGGATATGTTTTAATCACTGCTCTATCACTGTGAAGAGACACCACGACCAAGGCAACTCTTATAAAAAACAAAAGAAAAAAGAAAAAAAGCACTTAATTGGGGACTTGCTTACAATTCCTGAGGCTGAGTTCGGTATCGGTATCGTCGCAGTGGGGAGCATGGTGATCACAGGCACAGTGCAGGAGAAGTAGGTGAGAGCTACATTCTGACCCCTAGGCAGAGAGAAAGATTCAGAGATTGGCACAGGCTTTTGAAACCTCCAAGCACACCCCCAGTCACACACTTCTTCCAACAAGGCCACACCTCTTACTCCTTCTAATCCTTTGAATATTAGTGCCACTCCCTGGTGAGTAAGCATTTGAATATATGAGCCTGTGGGGGCCATTCTCAGTCAAATAACCACAAGATATAAGTATGTTTGTATAATATTCTTTAAATGTGTTTGACACAGTATGTTACCTGCTTTCGGGTCACAGTAATAGTAACAGAAAACTTTGCTGGTGTATTTCAGCCCTGTTCTTCCTCTGTTATCTCTTGATTCTTATATCAGCTTCATCAATAAGATCTACCACTGTTTTTATTTTGTAAGTTAGGAAGATAACTCTTGCTTGGTATAACCAAACAAGGGCGTGACAGAGCTGGACTGACAGATCAGCCCCCACACTCCTACTTACTGCATCTATCATAGGCTGTAACCAACTTTGTCAGCTAAATTTCTTATTTTTCTCACATCTCATACTAGTTATGATTACTCCACTTTCACTATGCTAACATACAGATAAATCTCTGCAGACGACATGTGGACAAATTCGTTAAAGAGGTACTTTTTTTCCATTGCCCATATTAGTTTATCTAATTTGATAAATAGTTAACCTCAGAACAATGTCATAACAGGATTAAAAAAATGAAGTGAAAATAGAGCTTTTGCCTGTTTTCAGAAGAACATTGTGATTAGACTAGGGGAAAAAAACAGTCAGGTGTGGTGGTATTGTGTTCCCCAAAATATTGTGCACCCTAATAAACTTATCTGGGGTCAGAGAACAAAACAGCCACTAGATATAGAGGCCAGAAAATGGTGGTACAAACACCTTAAATCCTAGCATTCCAGAGGCAGAGATCCGTGTGGATCTCTGTGAGTTCAAAGCCACACTGGAAACAGCTAGGCATGGTGACTCACGCCTTTAATCCCAGGAAGTGATGGCAGAAAGCAGAAAGGTATATAAGGCGTGAGGACCAGGAACTAGGCTGGTTAAGCTTTCAGGCTTTTAGCAACAGTTCAGCTGAGATTCATTCTAGATGAGGACTCAGAGTCTTCCAGTCTGAGGAAACAGGATCAGCTGAGAAATTGGCGAGGTGAAGTGGCTGTGGCTTGTTTTGCTTCTCTGATCTTCCAGTGTTCACCCCAATACCTGGCTCCAGGTTTGTTTTTATTAGTAAGACCTGTTAAGATTCGTGCTACAGTCAGGAGTGTCAATTACTTCATTCACCTAAAATATGCTCTACTTTTAAGCAAGAATATGAATACAAAGGGGGCTGTGCATGTGTATGCATGTGTGTGCCTGTAAGTGCCCATGTGTGTGCACATGTGTGTGCATATGTGTGTGTGTTTGGTTAGAGTAGAATGTTTCTTTCTCAAAGGTTCACATTAATATGGGAAATTTTCTGTATACCTAGTACATAGGAACTCCATGGAAATTTAATTATCAAATAAAAAAATTATCATCTCTAATACTTTCTTCAAATATAATGGAATATAAAAACAATTCCCCCAAATCATTAAAATCAAAATAATACTTAACTTCTCGCTAGACATGCCCATCATTTCTAATTTAACAAGGTTCATTTAATATCCACCTATTGTTTTGCAGAATTATTTTCACAAAAGAGAAGGCAACCAAAAGATGAGTGAATTGTTTGTTGGCAGACATCTGGGAGAAGTAAAAGAAATCCAAATAATGTAATTATAATATAGTAACTGAGAGTCATCTGAGGCTTGGATGCCAGCACTGTTCTAAATATGTGGTATATTTTAAGTGCAGGCTGCTGTGCGGAAAACAAATGATAAAGGTTAGAAACATGAAAATAGAGTGAACAGAAGATTAACAGTAGAAAAGTAAACCAATGACAGGCTGGTGTGTGGAACATAGTCATAAGCAACTGGGAGCAAAAAAAGATGTAGAAAAGTACCAGGAGGGACAGCCACACCAGTCACCTGAGCTAACTGCTGAAGCACATACCGCCTGATTTTATCCCCACAATATCCACAGAGGAAGGCCGTAGATATAATTTCTAATTATAACAAAGAAGAAACAGCTTGCCAAAACTTAGGCTAGTGTGACAACCACAGTTAGATTTGACTAGGAAGTTGTTAACTGGCCAGTAAATGGCCAGGTACAATGCATGGTGCCAAGAGTTGCTAATTTGCCTCCCTCATCATGAGGACAGAAAAGGATATTAATCATATCTTGTAATATATGCACATGCATCTTGACCCACTTAGAAATGAGACCAGCAAATAGATTACCAAATAGATACTGATCACTTGTGTTTTCCTGAAATGTAGTTTACATTCTTACTTAAACGTAGCCTAACTAGTGAATGATTTATATAGAAAACAAAAGCTAGGAATATGCATGCATATGACATCAGTTCTTGGTGACTAAAGAGAAGGGTCCTAGAAACAAAGATATGCTTCCGTAGAAACTGGAGCACTGTTAGAATTTCAGTTCTTTATGGCATGGTTACAGCCTACCTACCGGAATCCACTGTCATGTTTATTGTCAATATTTTTTACATATAGCATTTGAAACAATGGAGAATCAAGACAAAGGCCCCTCTTTCCATTTATTACAGTAGCTGGTGGGTCAGATGGTGACCCCTCTACACACCCATGCACCTAATTTAAGCCCTTCAAGACAACCACAACCTCAATTAGCAGGTGCCAAGTTAGAGTATTCCACAACATGAGACATTTCACACATAGGAATAAACCTGGTAACTGCCTGGTTCCTCGGAGTTCCAGTGTGAGGTTTGAAACTGACAGAAAATGCAAGTCATTTACAAAGCAAATCATCAAGCAGATAACTGAGAGATGATAGGCAGCCCTTCCTGTTACCCCAGCAAAATTCTAATGGAACAGCAACTGGAGAAGAAAATAGAAGCATTTTTTTGTGCCACAGGAAAAAAAATTTCTTACCTCCAAAGTTATTTCCCTGGGGTAGGTGGGCTCACACATTCCCCTCCCCCTACCTCTATGTGCATGAGCAAGCATGAGCAAGCATGAGCAAGCATGTGCACGCATGTACACTACTAAGAAATTGAACTTCAAACCTGGCACATGCTATGCAAACATTCTATAACCAAGCTGCATCCAGTCTTCCTAATGCCTTGTAAACCAAAGTCAAGGAATACTATGTCCAGGACAGAAAAATGGTTCCACACCACTAGTCTCTGGACTATAGATATAAAGTAGCCTGCTGACTACTTCAGTCAGCAGGGTGCTTTTCCTTTGGCATCAATACAAGGAGTGGGGGTAGATCTCAGAAAGGTTTTCTGATTTGTTTTCATCTTACTCCCTGGGGCTTCGCTTTTGTTTTACTTCCTGTCCACTTTCTACCTTTCCCTTAGCTTTTCTCCTCACCAGCAAGCTGTGCCATATGGGAACAGCCTACAAGTCAGTTAGGGTAAATCCAGCCACTTACCTCCCTGTTAGGATTTTGTTCGTAACTACTAGCTTACACGAGTTAGTGCCAACCTGACAGATAAAACCACAGGATTCCAAACTTGCCTTTCCTTCTTTTCTGTTGGCTCTTTAGGATCAGATGTCTGACTTCCTCAGTCCTACATTCCCTTAGGCACAAGAATGTGTTTTGTTTTAGCCATTGATAACTAAATAAAAAAATAGAGTGCTACTCATTTTATATCTTCTATATACATCATTTTATATCTAAAAATGGCATTTTCTGTAAAATGAAGTTTCCCAAATTCAACTTAAATTCTGCTACCACCTACTGTGTGCTTGTTCCATACAAAGTACTCTCATATACAGATTAAGGGATATGTCATAGGTTCAGTCCGTACACTGTGTGCAAGTCAGAACACAGTAACACAAGTCAGGTGGAATATTGCAGGTGTAAAGGAGAAAGAGGGAACAATAGTTATGAAGGGATCTAGATGCTGTTACAGGGAGCTACTGGGCACTGTTCTCACCCTAATCTTATTAATGGCTGGTAACAGATTAATGACTAATGACAGATATGAGGAATTTTTCATGAAATAAAATGCATATCTTTCCTAAACAAGGAACCACATTCAGTTGATTTATAAAATGATGGTAGAGATGGATGTGATTTGCTTGCAAAAAATAAAATAAAATGGCAATGCTGTACTAGAGCCTCTAGGGTATCTGTTTCCCTGGTCCATGAGATCCACAATGAGGCCACTTCCAAAAATAATTTACTTTCCCCAAAAATCCTCTTTAGGAAACATAACTATGGAAGTAATACATTAAAAGAGAAAGAGCACTCAGTGTTGGAATTTGACAAACAAGATGGGTGATGGTTGTACAAAAGAAAGATAGAAATCTGCAGCAAAGAAGATAAGCAATGGATATGAAATTAAGTCTATAGGGTTGGCAATTGTGTAGATACCTGAGACAAGGGCATATGCTGAGCCAGGAGGCTGGACAACTATATCCACACAGAAAAATGAGAAAGAACAAGCAGAGATTTGGAGGAAACCTGGATATGTGAATAGTCTAGCCTTGGAAATGTTGGTAAAACCTAGAGAAGTAGACCTAGGACCAATCTATATAAACCTAAGAGCTGGGAGACACCACACAAGACAGGATAAGAGCAAGAACTCTGAGTGGACACTGCTCCCATGCACCTTTCTCCTCCTGAGAGGGACCAGGGTGGCAAGTGTCTTCTGAATGTACCTTAATCAGTGAAATTTGATGTTTGCTGTTATCACCTGTTTCCTCATTGGTTTTCCTCTATTGTTTTGAAAAAAACCACATTTGGGAGTTTATAAATAGCAAGTAGTCAGTCTGAGAGATAATTACGAATTTTCATCAGATACAAGGTCAAAGAACAAGATGTGAACTAGGGCACTTCAGCACTGTGAGAAATAATGAAACGCTGACAAAAGGATCCTCAGATTTTAAAGCTCTTTAAATATGTGCTTGCCTTGAATACTAGAGTTATAACATAATTTATCTTTGCATGAAATAATAATTAGTATTTATTAAGCAGTCACTGTGGTTTAAGCAAAACAAAAAACAAAAACAAACAAACAAAAACTAATCTCAGTTGTAGCATGAATCTTAAAAGTTCTTATTAATAAAATCAAACCTGAGGCCAAGTATTGGGGTGAACACTGGAAGATCAGAGAGACAGAACAAGCCACAGCTTCCTCACCTCGCCAATTCCTTTGCTGATCCTGTTTTCTCACACTGGAAGCCTCTGAGTCCTCATCCAGAATGAATCTCAGCTGAACTGCTGCTAGAAACCTAAAAGCTTAACCAGCCAAATGCTTAACCAGCCAAATGCTTCTAGTTTCTGGTCCTCATGCCTTATATACCTTTCTGCTTTCTACCATCACTCCCTGGGATTAAAGGTTCGCTTTCTGGGATTAAAGGCATGAGTCACCATGCTTGGCTATATCCTTGAACACATGGATTTCTGCCCCTGGAATGCTAGGATTAAAGGTGTGAGTGCCACCATTTTCTAGCCTTTGTATCTAGTGGCTGTTCTGTCTCTGATCCCAGATAAGTTTATTAGGGTGGACAATATTTTGGGGAACACAATACCACCACACTCAGTACCTTCCAAGAATGTCAGATAGATAATTTTTACAAGGTTTTGGTTTTTTTTCAAGTAATAAGACCAATATTAGGATACACTCAGCTACTGGGATTGCAGCTAAAACATACCAGTTAGAGCTTGTTTTTTCAAGTAGCAGAAAATCTAGCCAAAATAATTAAGAAAATAAATGAGTTTCCATAATTAAGATGTGAAGGGACAAGGCAAAGCTAGCTCCAGATAGAACTTAACATGTAACTCAGGCAATGCCATCAGTATATAGATGCAGTCATACCAAACACCTCTGTGTTGGCTCTATTCTTTCCTTGTATGCTATCAGACCATCTCCACAAGTTCCAGCCTTTTTACCCAGACTTAACCAAGCAAGTCTCACAGGAAAGGACAACCATCTTGCTCAGCAACATCAACAAAAGCCTCATTGCATCCTTTAATTCTGATTTGGTCTTGAGCCTGTCTGTCCCAGAAAGAATTGCTCAGTGCTATTTATGAAATAACCAAGGATACAGTGTTTTTTAATGTTTAACTGAGAAAAATTCAGGATATGACTAATGGAATCAGTCTGTGTAGATGGTAAGTGTCATAATCAATAAATACCCGATGAAAGAACTTGTTTACTGAAAACCCTGAGCTTTCAATTATGATACAGCTCTAGGTAAACAATGAAGAACTAGGAAGCCTTACAGAAAGCACTAGAAGGAAAAATCCAACCTAAAGAAGGAAGATGAAGTCCTCAATACAGTCTGAAGAGGATGATTTTGTTCCAGAGCTACATAGAAATGTTCACCCCCGAGAGAGGCCCGGTTGGGAAGAAACAGTGCGATGATAAACCAGTTTAATATATACGTATATAGTATATGTAAGTAAAGGTGACTGAAGAATTACTCACAGGAAAATAGTACAGTATGTTTTGTTGCTTTGTATGTTTAGTGAGTAGATGTTTCCAGGTACTGTTTTAGATGCTGTAGGTAGAGAGGTAGAATATAATGTGAAATAAGCATTGCTGGCTGTATGAAAAGGCTACAGATGGCCTTTGTGAGAAGGTGAGATATGAGCAGACACTGGAGAGTGTAAAGGAGCAATAGTATGTTTATCTGGGAACACATTAGGTAATGGAAGAACAAGTTAAATAAAGGCTATGTCATAGAATTAAAAAAATAAATTAATTAATTAATGCACAAAAGAACTGAGTAGCTGCCTTGTCAAAATGACAGAAATGGTGGCCAAGTTTATGAATAAGTGTTCAGTGTCAATTGTTGTCAGGGAAATGCAAATCAAAATCACAATGGATTATCAGGGTACCTGTGTTACCTAGCAAGGAAACTGAATAGAAGCAACAACATGATGTCATTGGTAGGAATGTAAATTGTTTTACCCACTGTAGAAAACTGTATGTTGATTCCTAAAAGAGAAAAAAAAATGTGGAACTATTATATATATGACTGAGCAGCACCACATATGCTTATATAGCCCAAGGATTTGTTTTTTTTTTTCCACAGGTGTTGTGTGATATTCTGTTTGTGTTCTGAAAAATAAAGCTTGCAAAAAAAAAAGAAGTAAAAAAAAAAAAAAAAAGAACTTGTTTACTGAAAACCCTGAGCTTTCAATTATGATACAGCTCTAGGTAAACAATGAAGAACTAGGAAGAACAGAGGTGAAGCTTTGTATGTTAAAGGAAAAAGGGCATTGCTCTTTGGTAGCATCCTCGGTGATTCTTTAAGAGTCGTGCAGGTATTTTATGCAAAACTACTGATATCTTGACTGGATAAAGTGGAATGTGGGAAGACAAGCTCTTCTGAAGAGAAAACCTCTGCAAGGCAGGAAGCAGTGCACAAACATTGAACATGGGTCCTGGAGCTTCTTTAAGGTAACTAACAAAGATACAAGCCTCCATTTCTCCCTTCTAAGCCAAATGATCCTAGTGTCTGCATCTAAATTCCCTCAGTCTAAAGAGATTTTCTTCCATTTCCCCTCTCGATCACTGGGTTTAGATTGAGACAGTGAAGCATTAAGTGCCCATTGCTCCAATTATCCTTTCAGAGTCAGCTGAAGACTTCACAAGAGAACCAATTCCATTCTGTAAGCGAGGCCACTCTGAGCAAAGGACAAAAGAGAGAAAGCCTTGATTCTGTTTATGATTCTCTTTCTGTTTCTCTGAATCTTAACCTGCTGCTTCCTCTTCATCTCAAACCTCTTCCTCACTTCAGCAGACTCAGTGTCATATTATTGCAAGGAGGAAACAAGGCCCAGATGCTTGTTATTTAATGGACATAACACAGTTTACAACACAGTGAAATTCTAGTTCTTGGTGCTTAAAAAAGAGCAATCTCCTGAGCCATCCCACAGCAGTAAACTTGCAGCTGAATTCCTATGGCTTCCTTTCTTTAAAAGTCTACCTTCCTAGCCAAAATGCTCAAACAAATGAAATAGTTCATTTCTGCCGTTTACATTGCAGTTAACACAGAAAAGAGTCTGTACTTCAATAGGGCAAGTTTTGAATGAGAATTGAAGTTTGTGCTCTTTTGTAGTTTCAACGCTACATTTAAACCTTTGTTTATGTTCAAAAAATGCAGAGGAATTGTGAACTCTGGGCTTTGCATCAAACCCACTCCCATTGTAATTTAAGCAAGAGACAACTGAAAAGCTGAATCCTATGTGAGAATGAAGTTTTGCTTTTGTTTTGTGCGGAATGCTGTCAGGAGTCACTGAAATCGTCCCCTCAACAATTTTCTTGTTGGGGCTTGCTTTTCTCTCAGATTTCAGGTTTTTTTTTTTTTCAATTGACTTCTAATATTAAAGGTTTAAATGAAAGTTTCTCAAATACAAAGAAAAGGAAAGTAGTAATGATATATATTCTTATTGTAAATAAGTAAAATAATGAAAGTGAATGCAATCTCCAAGTATTATCTAAAACCATACTCTAACATATGTAAATTAAATAATATCTTCTATAAACTCTTGTTCCCATGAGAATGTTAGTGAGCTACCTGAAGTTTGTCTAAATGTAACTTGTAAAGTTCTTTCTATTATAAAAATAAATGGTGCATTTGATTTGATAATCTAAGTTCTTTATATAGATGATATTTGCAAATCATCTTTTGCATGATAGAACCAGGGCATTTCTGTTTAAGTACAGAAACCATGACTAAACTACCATCTGGCTTCTCTCATTGATTTACCTCTTATCTCCTGATGTATCCGATACAACACAAACTACCTGATAAACAAGGTGAATCCTACCTTCACCAACTGTGTGTTCTACTGGGGGACATTAGTGGGCAAAGTCAAGTCCTATGCACCAAATAAATATAGCTACAAGTTATAAAAGATATTATAGAATAAAAAAGTAAAGGGCTACAATAGAAAATAAAGTTGTGACAGCCAAAAGAGACCATAACCTCTTAACATGATTAGGAAAGGCCTCCCAGAGCATCCTGAAACCTAACGAACAATTATCAGTGTTTCAGTTTTACTCAGAGATTTATAACCCATTGCTGTGTTTATTTGCTCTTATGTTCAAGCAGTACAAAATGTGATCAGTGACAGCAACTTCCAGCTGGATTATCAGCACTTCCTCACTTTGTGATACAAATTACTCCAGTGCCATGTTGTCCCTGTCCTCATTATCAGTGGATAATAGTCAAGACCTGCATAGGAGCAGGTGATATTCTTGGATCCCTGATTCGCTTTACCCCACCCACCTCCTGGCTTTAAAACTGAATCATTTAGAAGGATAAAAGAGAAGGGGAGCAGGAAGGAGAAAGGAAATAAAAGAGCTACTGTGACTTTCTAAAACTTATTTTTCAGCTTCCTTGTGTGAATGGAGATCAATGTGGCAGTGGGAATAAAGAAAATTCAGTTCTACCTACAGAATAGGCAGTTATATTACCATAACTCAGAAAATTGAATTACAATTTCATTGTACAACATTATTTGAAGCAACTCATTTTTAACAAATTAAATGTTAACAAATATCAAGAGGATAGAATCAATAATGAAAAGAGAACTCTTACCTACTTACACTAGGATGATTATGATAGTTATATCCACACAAAGTGAAGTGGAATAGAGAAACTATTTGGAGATCTTTTTTCTTTTTTTATTTCATAATTAATTTAATTTTACATATCAGCCACAGATTCCCCCATCCTCCCACCCCCCAGCCCTCCCCCCTAGTCCACCCCTCATTCCCACCTCCTCCAAGGCAAGGTCTACCCTGGGGATTCAGCTTGGTAGATTCAGTTGAGGCAGGTCCAGTCCCCTCCTCCCCACACCAAGGCTGAGCAAAGTGTCCCAGCATAGGCCCCAGGTTCCAAACAGCCAGCTCATGCACCAAGGACAGGTCCCAGTCCCACTGCCTGGGAGCCTCCTAAATAGTTCAAGCTAATCAACTGTCTCACTTATCCAGAGGGCCTGGTCCAGTTCCATGGGGGCTCCTCAGCTATTGGTTCATAGTTCATGTGTTTGGATATTTGTCCCTGTGCTTTTTCCAATCATGGTCTCAATATCTCTTGCTCATATAATCCTTCCTCTCTCACGCCGATTGGACTCCTGGAGCTCTACCTGGAGCTTGGCCATGGATCTCTGCGTCTGCTTCCATCAGTCATTGGTTGAGAGTTCTACCACGACAGTTAGGGTGTTTGGCCATCTGATCACCAGAGTAGGTCAGTTCGGGCTTTCTCTCGACCATTGCCAGTAGTCTATTGTGGAAGTATCTTTGTGGATTTCTGGGGACCTCTCTAGCACCGTGCTTCTTCCTATTCCCATGGGATCTTCATTTATCATGGTATCTCTTTCCTTGTTCTCCCACTCTATTCCTGGTCTATCTGGGACCTCCTGCTCCCCTAAGCTCTCTTTCCCTCGACCCTTGCCCTTCATTACCCCCACTCACGTCCAGGTTGCTCATGTAGATCTCATCCATTTCTCTGTTGTTGGGTGATCCCTGTGTCTTTCTTAGGGTCCTCTTTACTAGGTAGCCTCCCTGAAGTTGTGAGTTGCAGTCTGGTTATCCTTTGCTTCACATCTAGTATCCACTTATGAGTGAGTACATATCATGTTTATCTTTCTGAGTCTGGGTTACCTCACTCAGGATGATTTTTTTCTAGTTCCATCCATTTGCCTGCAAACCTCATGATGTCATTGTTTTTCTCTGCTGAGTAGTACTCCATCGTGTATATGTACCACATTTTATTTATCCATTCTTCAATTGAAGGGCATCTAGGTTGTTTCCAGGTTCTGGCTATTACAAATAATGCTGCTATGAACATGGCTGACCATGTGACCTTGTGGTATGATTGAGCATTCCTTGGGTATATGCCCAAGAGTGGTATAGCTGGATCTTGGGGGAGATTGATCCCCAATTTTCTAAGAAAGCACCATATTGATTTCCCAAGTGGCTGTACAAGTTTGCATTCCCACCAACAGTGTAGGAGTGTTCCCCTTGCTCCACATCCTCTCCAGCATAAGCTGTCTTCAGTGTTTTTTATCTTAGCCATTCTGACGGGTGTAAGATGGTATCTCCTATTTGGAGATCTTAAGATAAAACTAATTCTCAAATTAGCTTAGATATTGACAAAGGACATGAATTTTTTTTCCCACAGTAGCCAAATTGTTTTAATTCTCCTAGTATCGAGTGTTCCCTACAACTATGATGCCTTCTCTGCTAAGTGAAATTGTCCCTTATTTCAGGCTCTGACACTTTGTAGGATAAATATTTTCTACCAAGCCAAAGTTGTAGGCACTGAGGGATTCTAGAGCTCAGTTTTAGAGAAAGAGAAAATGATATTGCACATACATTTGTCTCTGAGGATAGCCTGTATATTTAATTCCAAGACAGAAATAACTTCTGTGGTTTCCTACTTAGACTAGGAATGAAAAGCACAAGAGTATGACAGTTCACTGGCCAGGTCAGTGGAGACATCACCAGAGTGAGCTATAATATGGCCCATCAACAACTGAGTTTTCAGGCAGAATTAATATAGCCCTTTCCAATGTATAACAAATGAGTGACTAAATAATACACACAAATACTTCACATTATGAAAACCTTATTTCTAAGATATTACCATTACTTAGTCAGGAAAATTTAAATCCTTGAAAGACTCTTCATGAAACTGAACAGAACTTTTATGGACAACTAACCCCAAATGTTTTCTATCTGGCAACATTAATATATTTAGTACAAGTTCAAACTTTCCTTATAGACTTTGGTTGTGAACAGAAACTAGTGCAAGAAAAGAGAGTTTAAAAAGGATAAGAGATGAAAAGCTGCATATTAGCATAAGTTTTATGTTGTAAAGCTATGTTAATAATAGCAAAATATATTTACTCATAATTTCTTAATGGTCATTCAATAACAGATACTAATAGATACTTGATAGATTCTCAACTTTCCATTCTATTCCTTGATAAACAGGAAACTCTTTCCTGAATTTGATGAATCTAGTTTTCACGACCCATTTTCAATATATAAATGAGAAATACAAAAGAAATTTTTTTCACTAAGCAGAGTCAATTGTTCTGCATACTCTGTTAAAGTATGTACTACAACTGATCAGATAGCCAGTTTTAACTTTTCGTAGCTTTGAGTTAGCTATGTACCTATTTCTGCCTCATGAGACTTTCTCTGTGTTCTACTAAGTCATGCTTCTAAAGGTCTGTTCATTATTCCTCACATCACTGAGATTTCTCTCACATTTTAAAATATGAAAGAGAAATATATACTATATATGTACATATAAAATATTTGTGCATATATGCTTCCAAAGTAGTATATTCATCCATCTGCTGTATAGTCGTGTGTTCCATAACAATGTCTCAGTCAATAATGGATCATTTATGCAATAGTTGTCTGATAAGATTGTATCCCTAAGAACATCATAATCTTCTTGGTCTTTACAAATACAGTATGATTTTGTACAATGACAAAACTGATGAATGAAGCATTTGTTAGATTCTCATTACTAAGAAATGTGTCATGACATGATTAAGCTACGTAATAATTCGCATATATGTGGTGGTATTGTGTTCCCCAAAATATTGTGCACCCTAATAAACTTATCTGGGGTCAAAGAACAGAACAGCCACTAGATATAGAGGCCAGAAAATAGTGGCACACGCACCTTTAAGCCTAGCATTCCAGAGGCAGAGATCACCTGGATCTCTGAGTTCAAGGCCATACTGGAAACAGTCAGGCATGGTGACTCATGCCTTTAATCCCAGGAAGTGATGGCAGAAAGCAGAAAGATATACAAGGCGTGAAGACCAGAACTTAGAAGCATTTGGCTGGTTAAGCTTTTAGGCTTTTGAGCAGCAGTTCAGCTGAGACCCATTCAGATGAGGACACAGAGGCTTCCAGTCTGAGGAAACAGGATCAGCTGAGGAACTGGCAAGGTGAGGTAGCTGTGGCTTGTTCTGCTTCTCTGATCTTCCAGCGGTTACCCCAGTACCTGGCTCCAGGTTTGATTTTATTAATAAGACCATTTAAGATTCCCGCTACATATATAGTTTCCATTTCAGTATTTTCAGTTACTTTTTCATTAATCCTTTGTTATGTTCATAAATTATATAAGGCCACATTAGGCATTATTATGAATGAATGATTAATTATGTAGACCTTCATCCCAAAGTTTTAGAAAAAAATCTGGAGACCAAAGTAAAGATGCCAGAGAAACCATTTCCCTTACCAAGTCAGCACCTTCCATTCTCTGTGCACACAAAGCTCATTCAGACCTCTGTACTTCTGCTTATATCACACATCATATGTCAGGAAAATGTTGGCCCACTTAGATCTCAATGAAAATCATGTTTCCAAGGCGGGAGCGGAGCGGCTCGCCGCTGAGGCAGGCGGGAGCGGAGCGGCTGGCGGCGGCTGAAGCGCAGTTGTAATAAAGACCAGAAACTGAGCTATTACCCGCCGAAGAGTTAGTGAAAACAAGATCTTAATCAAGAGCTTGGAACAGGGACGCCTTTAATCCCAACACCCAGAGAAGGAGCCATCTCTGTGAGACGGAACCAGAACGGATCTGAACACTCTGTCTGAGGCCAGCCCAGGGCCCAGCTGCTGATCCTGCGAAACCCAACAACTTGGAGGTGCTGGTGAGACTACCCTGCTCAGCTGAAATCCATCCCGCTCAGCTGAAATCCATCCGGGAAAGGATTCAGAATCCTACAGTCTGAAGTCTGAGGAAACAAGATCAGCTGAGGAGTCAACGAAAGAGCAAAACGTAACCTGAGAACACGGAAGAAGGCACCACCCAACCACCGAACCAGACCACCAGAATCGTAAGTATACACTTCACTGACTGAGAACAGGGGCGGTCATCTTGCTCTGGGAACCAGATATCTAGTTTCTCATTTCCTGGGGCTTGAAGTTTCTCATTTCCGAGGCTTGGAGGTGTAAGCCTGAAGGGTTAGGGGCTTACACCATCTGCACTGAGCAGAGAAAAAGATGAGTAGACGCCAGCGGGAAAATACAGGCAACAACATAAAGACCTATATGACAACACCAGAACCTACCGACCCTACAATTGCAAGTCCTGAACATACCAAGGCAGAAGAAACAGAAGAAATCAATCCTAAAAATGACTTTAAGAAGATGATAGAGGCCCTTAAAGAGGAAATAAAAAATACCCTTAAAGAGGAAATAAAAAATTCCCTTAAAGAGGAAATGAAAATCTCCATTAAAGAGGAAATAAAAATCTCCCTTAAAGAGGAAATGAAAAACTCCATTAAAGAGGAAATAAAAAATTCCCCTAAAGAAGAAATGAAAAACTCCATTAAAGAAGAAATGAAAAACCTCCTTAAAGAGGAAATAAAAAACTCCCTTAAAGAAATGGAAGAAAAAACAAACAAGAAATTGAAAGAAATCAAAGAAAGCCAAGAAAAAATAATTAAACAGATGAAAGAAACATTTCAAGATCTGAAAAGAGAAATTGAGACAACAAAGAAAACACAAGCTGAGGGAATGCAGGAAATAGAAATCCTGACTAAACGAACAGGAACTACAGAAACAAGCATAACCAACCGAATACAAGAGATGGAACAGAGAATCTCTGACACTGAAGACACAATAGTGAAAATAGATTCGTCAGTCAAAGAAAACACTAAAGACAAAAAAGTCGTAACACAAAACGTCCAAGAAATCTGGGACACCATGAAAAGACCAAACCTAAGAATAATAGGGATAGAAGAAGGAGAAGAATACCAACTCAAAGGCACAGAAAATATATTCAACAAAATCATAGAAGAAAACTTTCCTAACCTAAAGAAAGAAATACCTATGAAGATACAAGAAGCTTACAGAACACCAAATAGGCTGGATCCAAAAAGTCCTCTCGCCACATAATAATCAAAACATTAAACATACAGATCAAAGAAAAAATACTAAGAGCTGCAAAGGAGAAAGACCAAGTAACATATAAAGGCAAACCCATCAGAATAACACCAGATTTCTCAATAGAGACTATGAAAGCTAGAAGGTCCTGGACAAATGTTATGCAGACACTAAGAGACCACGGATGCCAACCCAGACTACTATACCCAGCAAAACTCTCAATGACCATAGGCGGAGTAAACAAAATATTCCATGATAAAACCAGATTTAATCAATACCTATCCACAAACCCAGCCCTACAGAAAGCACTAGAAGGAAAATTCCAACCTAAAGAAACTAAACTCACCCATGAAAACTCAGGAAATAGATAAACCCACACCAACAAACACCAAAGAAGGACAACATAACACGACCACAAAAAATAACAGGAAATAACAATCACTGGTCATTAATATCCATCAATATCAATGGTCTCAACTCACCTATAAAAAGACACAGACTAACAGAATGGATAAGAAAACAGGATCCATCCATCTGCTGCATACAAGAAACACACCTTAACCTCAAAGACAGACACTACCTCAGAGTAAAGGGCTGGGAAAAGGCTTTCCAAGCAAATGGACCTAAGAAACAAGCTGGTGTAGCAATCCTAATATCTAATAAAATAGACTTCAAACTAAAATCAATCGAAAGAGATCAGGATGGACATTACATATTTATCACAGGAAAAATCCACCAAGATGAAGTCTCAATTCTGAACATTTATGCCCCAAATACAAAGGCACCCACATTCATAAAAGAAACACTACTAAAGCTTAAAACGCACATCAAACCCCACACATTAGTAGTGGGAGATTTCAACACACCACTCTCACCAAAAGACAGATCTACAAGACTGAAACTTAACAAAGAAATAAAAGACCTAACAGATGTTATGTCTCAAATGGACTTAATAGATATCTACAGAACATTCCACCCTAACACAAAAGAATATACCTTCTTCTCAGCACCCCATGGAACCTTCTCAAAAATTGACCACATGCTTGGTCACAAAACAAATCTCAACAGATACAAAAAAATTGGAATAACCTCCTGTATCTTATCGGACCACCATGCTCTAAAGTTAGACTTCAACAACAACAAAAATTATAGAAAACCTACAAACTCATGGAAACTGAATAATACCCACCTGAAACATCAATGGGTCAAGGAAGAAATAAAGAAAGAAATTAAAGATTTCCTAGAATTCAATGAAAATGAAAGAACAACATACCCAAACCTATGGGACACTATGAAAGCAGTGCTAAGAGGAAAATTCATAGCTCTAAATGCACACATAAAGAAGATGGAGCAATCCCATATCAATGAATTAACAGCACAACTGAAAGCTCTAGAACAAAAAGAAACAAACTCACCCAGGAGAAACAGACGCCAGGAAATAATCAAACTGAGGGCTGAAATCAACGAAATAGAAAACAAGAGAACAATACAAAAAATCAATGAAACAAAGAGTTGGTTCTTTGAAAAAATCAACAAGATAGACAAACCTCTAGCCAAATTAACCAAAAAGCAAAGAGAGAACATCCAAATTAACAAAATCAGAAATGAAAAGGGAGACATAACAACAGACAATGAGGAAATCCAGAGAATCATCAGATCATACTTCAAAAACTTGTACTCCACAAAAATGGAAAATCTGGAAGAAATGGACAATTTTCTGGATAAATACCACATACCAAAATTAAATCAAGACCAGATAAACCACCTAAATAGACCAATAACCCCTAAAGAAATAGAAACAGTCATCAAAAGTCTCCCAACCAAAAAAAGCCCAGGACCAGACGGTTTCAGTGCAGAATTTTACCGGACTTTCAAAGAAGAACTAATACCTATACTCTTCAAATTATTCCACACAATAGAAACAGAAGGAACACTACCAAACTCTTTTTATGAGGCTACAATTACCCTGTTACCCAAACCACAAAAAGATGCAACAAAGAAAGAGAATTACAGACCAATCTCCCTCATGAATATTGATGCAAAAATACTCAACAAAATATTGGCAAACCGAATCCAAGACTACATCAAAAAAATTATCCATCACGACCAAGTAGGATTCATCCCAGGGATGCAAGGATGGTTCAACATACGAAAATCTGTCAATGTAATACACCATATAAACAAACTGAAAGAAAAAAACCACATGATCATCTCATTAGATGCTGAAAAAGCCTTTGACAAAATCCAACACCCCTTCATGATAAAAGTCTTAGAGAGATCAGGAATACAAGGAACAATCCTAAACATAATAAAGGCAATTTACAGCAAGCCAACAGCCAACATCAAATTAAACGGAGAGAAACTCAAAGCGATACCACTAAATTCAGGAACAAGACAAGGCTGTCCACTCTCCCCATATTTATTCAATATAGTACTAGAAGTTCTAGCTAGAGCAATAAGACAACAAAAGGAGATCAAAGGGATACAAATTGGAAAGGAAGAAGTCAAACTTTCACTATTTGCAGATGATATGATAGTATACATAAGTGACCCCAAAAATTCAACCAGGGAACTCCTACAGCTGATAAACTCCTTCAGTAAAGTATCAGGATACAAGATCAACTCAAAAAAATCAGTAGCCCTCCTATACACAAATGATAAAAGGGCTGAGAAAGAAGTCAGAGAAACATCACCATTTACAATAGCCACAAATAATATAAAATACCTTGGGAT
>CABHPP010146318.1:0-38218 GCA_902168425.1 Peromyscus attwateri
TCACTTATCCTTCTCATTGGCTTTACCCTCTGAGGAACAATATCACAAAACAGAAATATAATAGATGGGCCACACTTTTGTGTGTGGGGGGGAGGGGGGTGTCTTCACCACTGGCCACTCTGAGAGAGCCTTCCAGAACGGAGGTGTCATTTTCCATGTCTCCACCTGAAGCACCACGCTGCACGTTTGCTGGATGTTTGCGATTGGAAGTCTCTCTTTGAGATCTGCCCTTCACCAAGGCCCCAAGTGCCAACCCCTGGAGAACCCTCAGCAGAGCGTGACCATGACGGGATGCGGCCACCAGAGGTCGCCACAGAGCAGCATGCCCGCCCCCCTCCAAAGACTCCCAGCCGCGCCCTCCCAGTCAGGCTGTTTATTGTCAAGAAGGGTGTTTTTCAAAACCTGCACACCCCGGGGGGTGGTTTTCCCTCGACTTCTTTCCTGTTCTTTTTTTCCTCTCTCTTCTCTTTTTGGCATTTAAGTGATAGCCAAATAGGATCTGCCCCCCATTGTGTTTACAAAAGTAAACAAAGCTGGCACTTAAAAGATGGAATTAGATTTAAAAAGAAAGAGTGGAACCTGGGTGGTTAGGTGCTATGGGGTGAGGGAGGAAGGTTGGGGGCTGAATGCGAGGAACCTTGCGTGTTAACAGGAAGAAGTACAAGGCCCACCCAGACACAAGCCTCTGAATCCTGTTTGAGCCCTGGCCAAGCCGGGAGACACCAGCTCCAGCAAGTACCCCACTTAGCCCCTGTCCTCCAGTCTTTCTCACTCTGGAAAATAGCAAAGACATTCAGAACTCCATGTTATCACCTGTTTATACCAGGCCTTTCGGGGAGTGCATTTTATAGTATTTGTAACAGAAAATGCACCATTTTAACCTCCCCGGTGTTAAGGACCTGCAGCTGTCACCACCGCCGCCCCTCTTGAGTACTTCACTATCATTTCACACTGAAACCTGGAGGCTGGCAAATGCTCCTGGTGACCTCTATTTTATGTTGTCCTAGCATGTCTGTCCAGTACCTCGCGGAAGTGGAATAGTCCCATACCTGTCCCTTTGTGAGTGACATCTCCATTTACTAAGCCGTTTTGAAAGGTGCGGCCATGCTGTAGCAAGAAGGTGTCAGAACTTCATTCCTTTTGTGGGTGAGTACTGCTCTAGCACATTCGTTCTCGCAGTCGGTAACCAGAAGAATGTAGGAAGTAAACCAAAGAGGCTGCCCTGGTCCTCGCCTCCAGTTGAGGGCTCTGAGCTTCCCCACACAACGCAGGGTCTGGAATCATGGTCAGCTGTTCTTCCTCATGCCCACAGTCCCCTGCCCTGCCTTGTCTTGGGCCCTCTGTCCCCAATCCTCTGCCCCCTGGCATGGACAGGTGCACCTTTCTCGGGCAGAACATCCAGTCCAACCAGCAAGCAGCGTGTGACTCGAACTCGGCATGAACCAAAAAGGAGGAACCAGCGAGGGTGTGTGACATTGTATTATTACACAGACCTTCCCAAAGTTCTTACATGGGCTGGGCAAGCCAACATCCTTTCGTCTTTACATCTCACTTTGCCCAGGGGTTCTAACTGGACCACGGGACTCTGACCTGGGCACTCAAAGAAGGGCACAGTGGCCCTACGTCCTTCAGCAGTCTCTCTGTGGTAGAAATTCTCAGGAGTGAGCTCACTGTTCCCAACAAAAGTTTTCTGGAGGGAATTGGGGGCTAGCTGTGTAAGGGAACTATTCTCACATCTCCCTGCGTTTTACTAACAAACCCACTCTGGGTTCTATGCTGTTCCCATTGCTGAGGCGGTGATTACACATCCTCTACAAACTTCTTGCACATGACATCACTTGGTTCTGCACCTGCTCCATGACAGAATCAAACTTTAAAGACTACATACATATCTCTGAGGCTGGAGAGATGGCTCAGAGGTTAAGAGCACTGCTTGCTCTTCCAAAGGTCCTGAGTTCAATTCCCAGCAACCACATGGTGGCTCACAACCATCTGTAATGAGATCTGGCGCCCTCTTCTGGCCTGCAGGAATATGTGCAGACAGAACACTGTATACGTAATAAATAAATCTTAAAAAAAAAAAAAACTAATTATTAAAAAAAAAAAAAAAAGACTACGTCCATATCTCAGCCAGGAAGCCCCAGCCAGGACTCCAGCCCTGGTTTCATGACTTCAGAGGTCACCTTTGCCACAGCCTAGCTAAATTCCTCCATGTTAAACTCTTCCCTCCCTCCCACGGGTGGGAGCTGCCCTAGAGGGTTGTATTCTCCCACTCTACAGCTCGGACTACTTCCGTTCCCCTCAGCAAGCACCGTCTTTGGGGCATCCGGAACAGGTGCTTTGAGAAATGCCAAGAGGATGCAGCTTCCTGGAGCTCACCCCTAAAAAGTAATTGAGGGGCTAGGGAGATGGTTAGTAAAGTGCTTGATGTACAAACACAAAGACCCGAGTTCAAACCCCAGCAACTGCATTAGAAGGCCAGGCAGAGTGGTACAGTGGTGCATGCTTGTAACCATAGCAGTGGAGAGACAGATACAGGAGGACCCCAGGGGCTCCCTGGCCAACCTGCCTAGCCTAAGCAGTGAGCTCCAAGCCTGTGTAAGAACCTGTCTCAAAAAAAATAGATGGAGAGCCCCTGAGAAACCACACTGTGGTTGACCTCTGACCTCTAAATGCATGCAAACCTGCATGCACACATACACACATAAAAAAATAAGAAAAATAGTAGTGGTGGTAATCTGGGCCTTGCTGGATTAGATTTGGGGATAACCTGAGATTTTGACTATACTCATTTTCTGGTATGTTCTGAAAGAAAATGAGAGTTATTTACGGGATGACACTGAGGTGGGAAAATACAATCCCTGGATTCTTAGTAACACATCTGGACCAACCATTTCCCCACGTGACTGAGCTGGTAAGACATCTGACAGTCCATGAGATCTGTCCTCTCATTCCAGTAACCTCAGCCGTGCATTGAGGATATAAGACTCCAGCCATAATGTGTTTTACAATCACATGGCGTGTTTGCAGAGACTAGAATTACTCTAGAACTATTACAGGGAAACACGGCAGGAAACCTGGCTCCATCTTGCTTCATGTTCTAAATGCTGAATGCTCTAGAATGCTAATAGTTTCCAGAAAAGGAAGCCATGCTCAAAGAAGGATGGTTGCCTCTAAAAGGATTAAAGCCAATCTCGATGGTCCAAGAGCGCTTTGCAGTTTTAGCTGCTCACCACCCTCGACTATATTTGCCGATTTCTCATAGGAAAAGACTAGAACAGTTTATGCTGGGCCTCAGTCTAGGCAAACAACAGACTCACCAGGGTAGAAGGAGATGAGAGTTGATTGTCACATACCTATTCTCTGGGTTCTCACCACAGTGTGTTACTAAGGAAGAGAGGGTGTGGTCTCCAGTTTGTACTGAACATTTGTACCAATAAATGAGAAACAGAAAGAAAAACAGTGCTTTTCCTCTTAAATACCCTGAGAAGAGTAGGGGAGGGATGCTCTCTGTAAACAGTGCTGCAGGTGGACTTTTCCTGTCCTGACTGCCTGCTCCCAAATAACTGACTCAGAGACTTAATATAAATTATAAATGCTCAGCCAATAGCTCAGGCTTGTTACTAGCCAACTCTTACATTTAAATTAACCCATGTTTCTTATCTACCCGCTACATGTGGCTCATAGCTTGTCACCTCATTTTCTACACCCCCTGCTTCCTGGGCAGCTGGCTGGCATCTCCCCTAACTCTGCCCTTCTTCTTCCCATCATTCTCCTAGTTTGGTTGCCTGCCTATAATTCCCGCCTGGCTACCACAGCTTTTTATTAAACCAATCCAAGTGACAAATCTTCATAGTGTACAAAAAAATTTTTCCACATCATTTCCCCCTTTTTGTCTAATTAAAAAGGAAGGTTTTAACTTTAACATAGTAAGATTATATACAAGAAAAACAGTTATCAAGTAAGAATTACAATATCGAGTCTATTTGTATTTGACGAAATCAGAGAAAACATTTAATTGTCCATCTTACCTTGGTGAGTCCAAAGTTTTATATCCAATTTACCCTTTTATCATAACTAAGAAAAATTTTAACTATGACTGCCTAGTCTTCAACTCCATCAAAGACTCCAGAAGGATGAAATGTTACTGAATGACAGGAACATCAGGCTGCCTAGACAGTCACCCAAAGTTCCTTTGCAATGTTGGGGCATTCAACTCTGGCCTGCAGGCCTAGCACATCTGACAGACTTTCCTGTGAAGCAGGGAATTCTGCAGGGCTGTCCCACCTTGTCTTGGCAAAGTTTGGCAGTTGCTTTCTTTTGCATCCTGATGGTCCAGTTTGGACAATATACCTTCAGCAATTGAGGCAAGGGCAGTTCCTTTGCCCAAATGGCTAGCTTTGGCCATAAAGAAAGCAAACTCCATACAGAGTCTCTTCAATGCCCATCATCTTCTCTGAATATATTGGTGCTGCCAGGAGAAAATGTGTCTCACTGTCATGAAAAGCCTTAGGTTATTAAACATTAAATGCCATATACTGTAGGTCTTTGAAGTGTTTGAAAAATCATCTATCTACCTGAATATATCTGTTTATGACCTTGAAAACATACCTAACATGACTATAAGTTTGACTATTATAGATGACTATTAACCTGTATTTTCTTACATTTTTAAATGAGCCGCATAAATATATCGTAAACAAGAGTAGAAATATACATACAATACAACAAAATTAACTTTAAATTTGAATCAATGAACCAAAATCCATACAAATATAAAATATTTTAAATTAATAGTTGTGTTTTGAATTAAAGTAGATTCAATAATCTACCTTTTTATCTCATCATTTTTATATCATATCCCCATTTTTTCCTTTAGAAAGAGATCTGTGAATTTAACTCTTTTGCTTAGCTTTTTTTTTTTTTACTATGACCAATAACAACTTGTAACCAACCCCCCTTAAATTATAATAAACATCTATAACCCGTTTTTTAGGAATGTGGACATAGTTCTCTAGACTACTTCCTGTTGTTTGGGGGCATTGACATCTTTTGGAGAACCTTGAGAAAATTGGGATAAAAATGAAGTCTCAGCTCAAGTAGTCTATGAGGCTGGACCATCTCAACCAGCAGCCTTGAAGCTGTTTTGGAATCATAATTTTAAGGAGATTGTAACAGAGGCATTTTGAAATGCTGGATCACCTGGGCCATCTGTTTTCCTTGGTATTTGGTTCCCTTGCTCTGAAAATACATAAACTTTTAAAGGTAACATACATATCTGCATTAATACAAGTATAGACTATGCATTGTACATGAGTCAGCCAAAGATGTTTTTTGTTTTGTGTTTAAGAAGGTAAAATACATATCATGTGTCTTGTAGTTCTTTTAGGTTTATTTCTTTATGCTTGTAGTCAGGATTTCAGGGGGTCTTCTTCAATAAGACCTAATTTTCTTTAACCCAAAATGAATCCACAGCCTCTCATTTCCTGTGGAAATAAAGCATAACCTCTTCCCAAAAGCAATATACCTTTTGACTTAAATTTTGAAGTCAAGATATTTTCAATATATATAGGTTGGTTTAATCTAGCAGTCCTCACAATCCAGCAGCCAAAAAAATTTAAAGACAACACAATAACATACAGGATACAGACTCTCTGTGTATTTTTCATTGTTACATGGCTTTTTTTTTAATATATTACTTACTTCCTCTTTAAGAGCTTTACCCTATTATTTTTAAACTATTTTTCTTCTCTCTTTCAAGCCTACACACATTTTCAAACACACCGTGGCATATTTAGAGGCTTTTTCCATCTGAATCTGTCTTTACTGCATATCTGTAACCTTTTCTGTCTGCATGAGCAAGAATCCTAAACCCACCCTGTTGCACACTGGTGGAGCTCTCAAGCCCACAGTCAGCAGCTGGGAGAAGCCTCTCTGTACCTCAGCCCAGTGAGGAACTGCAGAACCCACCATACTATTTAGCTCATGGCAGTTGGCAGCCAGCTCCGATTGCAAGCAGCTGTTGGGAAACACATCTCTGCATTGCAGCTGGTATGAGACTGTGAGACTAGGAAGCTGCATCTGGCTCCATTTTTGTAAGTTTAGAACCTTTTTTAAAGCTTTTTAAGGTCTTATGTAGATCCATGACCAATGGTAGGTGCCATTTATAGGTGGAGTTTTCCTGTCCTGACTGCCTGCTCCCAAATAACTGACTTGAAGACTTAATATAAATTATAAATGCTTTGCCGATACCTCAGGCTTGTTACTACCTAACTCCTACATTTAAATTAACCCATATTTGTTATCTACCCTCTGCCACATGGTTCATGGCTTGTTACCTCATTTTCTACACATCCTGCTTCCTCAGCTGCTAGCAGGCCTCTCCCGTAACTCCACCCTTCTTCTTCTTCCCATCATTCTCCTGGTTTGGTTGTCCCACCTATAATTCCTGCCTGGTTACCAGCCAATCAGCTTTTTATTAAACCAGTCTGAGTGACAAATCTTCACAGTATACAAAAGGATTAAAAGCACAGTGTCCTGTTTTAATATCTCTGGACCCCAAGAGTTAGGAAATGAATACTCAGAGCCTAGAACCACTAAGGTTACTGTCAGGATAGCTCTTACATCATATTCTGAAGGAAGCTGGGTGTGTGTGGCGAGGGGGGCAGGTGCTGTTACACACAGTATAGTAATGTAGAACCCAACTAGGCATTATATGATATCACCACATGGATGGGGCCAAGTCTCTCAAATTGAGCATGCTCATACTAAGCTTACATGAGCCATGACAGTTCTTTATTTTGCCTTTGAAATCTTGAATCTCTTTTCTCTCTCTCTGTCACCCCTCTAGTTCAGGGATCATCATCTACCTGGAGGATGTCTGACAGGCAGGATCCATCTTAGAGGAGTCTCTGACCTCACTACTGACCCTTGACCTGCCTCAGTCTATGTCTCCACACTTCCCAGGGCACATCTAATATTACTGACACTATACATGCTTGAAATGCTTCCTTTCCATTAGGCCTCATTCTCTTGGCCCTAATCCTGACTCTTCACTGCCCATCTCTATGTACTCAGCTCTCAGCACCAACCTATCCTCCCCTTCACTGAGGTTTGGTCTTGGACCAGTAGGCTGTGATCAATGATGGAGCATGTCTGCAGGCATTCTCAAGCTCATTTGTGGCTCTTTTGCCTCTGACGTGAGAAAGGCATGACCCGAATTTGAGGGGCATCTTCAACTAAGCCCCACAATAAAGATCTAAGGACCACAGCTGCAGGTGACCCCAAGGGAAGCTGTAACATGAGGTAAAAATAGAAATCTGTCACTGGGAGCCCCTGAGATTTTTTTCCTGTGTTTGTTACACAGCATCGCCTAATGAGTGCTAACTATCACATGGGGCTGCTTGTCACTTGCAGGTCAAATTCCAAATTCTATAAGCTGGTACCCAAACCCTACTTTCATTGCCTTAAATTAGCCTTGCTTCTCCGCACCAGGAATCTGTTCGACTCTTCAACAACCCACTTCTATTGTGCCAATGACCATTTAGACTTAAGTTTATGACCAGCTCCTATAAACAAAGAGCCCCTGACCCCTTAGTCAACCCATCACCTGCCTTCCTTACCTTGTTCATCATAATTGTAATTCCTTTGCTTATTTAATGCCTGTTCCTCTGGCCACATATCCACTCTCAAAGTTTCAGAGAATACTTGCTGGTCCTTGGGTCTGAGAGCTAGCAAATGCACTGACTCACAGTAGGTCTTCAGTACATCTTGTGAACCAGTGGTAAAGGACTAAACACCTCAAAAGAGGAATGTGAAAAGAGAGCACCTGTTAATTGTTAGTGTACCAAGTGCCCTGATGAAAGGCTTGCATTTAATTTAAGAAAGCAACCAGGCTAGTCATATAGACACCTATCTTCTCCTCCATCAGTCAATCCTAGCCTCCAAAGAGCAGGTAAATTATTCTAAATTCCTGTGGCAGGTGGTCTGGTCTCAGAGAGCATGGGACACATCAGAACATCTGGAGGCTTGCTGCGAACACAGATCACTAGAATGACTGATTTACTGCACAAATTGGACTTCTTCCCTGTTCCAAAGGGTTCTCCACCTGTGAGAGCCTTGACCTTCTGATTTGCAAAGCATTTTCCCTTGAAGGGGCAAGAAATGAAGAGAAGAAACAATGCCCCAGGGGCTTCATATTGGCTACCAAGTAAAACCCTGAAAGGATGAGAGACCACCTGACTCCCCACATTCTATAGCTGTGCCCCACCCAGCTGCTACCTCTCCCTGGGAATGTCCGTTCTTGACCACACCACCTCTTCCACACCAGCAACAGCTACGCCAGCAACCAGAGAGCAGTATTTCATTTTCAGAAACCACACGTCAGTTTTGTTCAGTAGATCTGGGAGTATGGAGAGGAAATGTGCCCCTCATTTTCATTTGGGTCGAGATTAAGTTCATCTGCCCTGCAGAATGAGATCGAAACATGACACAAGTTAGAGATGGGAGGGTGGACCCACAAACACTGAACGCAGGCAAGCTTATCCAGGGAGGGACCTTTGCCACTGCTGGAGACTTAACCCCTCCAGCTCCCTCCAGGCCCAGATTCTCAATCTCATCCCCTTTCAAGACACAAATGACACAAAGACCGTATCGGTGTGAAGAAGGGATGGTCTGAAAGGATCAAAAGCTGAACTGGAATTTCCCCGTCACCAGGACCATTTTTCCAGACTGCAATGACAGCGCAGTCAGTCAAGTGCTTGGACTACAAGCCAGAAGACATGAATGAGTTCAATGCCCCCAGAACTCATAACAAAAGCTTAACATGGTGGTGGTGTGCATTTTTCATCCCAATGCTGGGGGAGTGGACAGAAGAGGATCCCTGGGGACTGTTGCCAGCCAGGCTCTCCTACTTGCTAAGTCCCAGGCCAATGAGAAATTTTTGTCTCAAAAATTAAAGTAGATAGTGTCTGAGGAATTATACCCAACATTGTCCTCTGGGCCCTACACACACACACACACACACACACACACACACACACACACACACACCCCTTTCCTTTTCTGGGAGTCTAAATAGGAAGAGAGACAGTGCATAAGAGACCAGTGTTGATCAGTGAAAGTGAAACAGGTCAGAGGTCAGGGGAAAAAAAACTCAGGCTAAAGGTCAAGTCCAGCAAGGAGCATCATGGCAGGAAGGACACCAACGGCAGGTAGCATGCCTCTTCAGGAAAGAAGCTAGGTGCTGGAGAGATGGCTCAACTGTTAATAGCATCTACCGCTCTTGCAGAGGACCTAGGTTTGATTCCCAGCACCCATGTGGAGGCTTAAAACCATTCTAGGGGACCCAATGCCTTCTGACCTCTGTGGACACCAAACACACACATGGTACACATACATACATACATACAAGCAAAACACTCAGATGCATAAAAAAAATAAACACTCTTTTGAGAGAGGGGTGGGGAGGGAGAGGGAGAGGGAGAGGGAGAGAGAGTTAACTTTCCGTCCCTCCTTGTTCCCACTCAGGGCTATCTCAGTGCCTTTTCCCCTACACTGTGCCTTTTTGTTTACTGATGTCACAGGCTGTCCCGTCTCCACCCCTATCCTGCACCCCTTACCCTGCCCCCCACGTTCTTCTAGAGAGTCTTAATCACCGATAACCTCGACATGTGACCACTTAAAGAGAAAGTCTTTAGAAAGAAACTAAGAAGAGGCCGCCATGGCGGGCCCTGGTCCAGCATGACCGAAACTGTCATAAAGAGAGACTATTGAGCAGACACACACACAGAGGAGAACACACGAGGACACAGTCTACTTCAAGTCAAGAACTAAAAGCAACCCTGCCAACACCTTGACCTCAAACTGCCAGACTCCAGAATGCTGTGACATTCCTGTGAAGGTGCCAAGTGTCAGTTTCCTGAGCTGGGGCTGCCTGATCAGCCCCTAGAGTTCACACCCACTCCCGCTCCCTCCCACCCATGAAGACTCCCCAGTGAGTGACTAGAGAGAAGAGCCCTGATGCTGTGGGGACAATCAATCACACATCAGTAGATGGCAGAGAAACACACAGGAAACCCGAACAGAAATGGTGATTGAAGTGATTGACCTAGGGTGTAGCTCAGCTGGTGGGGAGCTTTCGAAGTGTGCAGAATACCCTGTGTTCTATCCCCAGCACCCACAAAACCAGGCATAGCAGTGCACACTGGTAATCTCAGTACCCAAGAAGGCAGTAGGGTAAGAAGTTCAATATAATCCTAAGCCACATAGTGAGTTCAAGGGCAGCCTGGGACATATATGAGACCCTATCTCAAAAAAATAAAAAAAAAAAAGGAAAAGGAAAAGAAAAAGAAAAAGAAAGAAGAAAATGATTTTGTTTTCACAAAGTTATTTTAACAGTATTTGCTGCGAAATTATACTTTTTTTTTTTCATTTTTAAGTTCTATGGTCTCTTAGATAAATAAGCCAACACTTAAGCAATATAAAAAGGGAAGAACCAACAACTAAAAATAAGCTGCCTCCTTTTAGCACAGCCCTGAAGCCCTGTGGCTCCTCTTGCAAGGTCGGCCACAGCTGCCACCTGCTTCTGTCCCCAGGGTGCTGGGCTCACAGGCTAGGGTGTCATGTATCCCCGCCCTGACTCCGAGCTGGCTCTCCTGAGCACCCACAGCCTGCCTCCCTGATCCCGCAGAGCTCCAACTCAAAGCCAGGGGATGAGCCAAGGGATGGTGGGGACACACTAGGATCCCACCTCTCCACAAGAACCATGCACAGCAAAACCAAACTGTGTGACACCCTCCACTCTAATCAGAACCAGACTTCTAAACTAGGAGAAAAAAAAACCAGCAGAATGGGTACTTTCTAGCACTCCAAGTCACTCCTGGGAGGCTGCATAAGCAGGAAGCTCCATGAGGGAAATGTCCATTTAAAAGCCGCCGCCGCCGCCGCCGCCGCCGCCGCCGCCGCCGCCGGGTGCTCAGCACTGAGTCACTCTGCATGTCTGCTGAGCGGACCCCTCGCCACCACTTTGGCACCCCCCACCCCCACTCTCCTTGCCCTGCTCTCCTTTTAACCGTGGGTATTTGTGCACAATCACAGAAACCGCTTTCCTTAAACCCAAACCCCCTCACATTTCTGAGTCTGGCAGCCACCGAGGCTAGCACCTTCCGCCTCACCTCAGCACCTCTTGCTCATTGTGCATCTCTGGACATTCAGCCCACCGGAAACCAGGTGCCCAGACTCCCCAAGAAGAGACCAGGATAAGAGGACTGGATTTCACCCTGATCCAAAGCCATTTCAGCCCCTTAAATGTATATTTCTCACTTAATCCCAATTCTTCACACTTGTTTTAGGATATGATTTAACATGAAATGTGAAATATTTGCTTGGTGGCACTCAGGTTTGGTCTATACACGGATTCCATGGTGCTAATCCCTGTGGAGAGCTGTAATGTAAGACAGGAGCTAACAAGAAGTGCCTAGCTCCCTGGAGAGCCTCAGCCCGGGCTGCATAAAACCTACTCAGTGGGAGGAATCGGGGCACACAGCAGGCAAGCAGCCACAGTTAACTGCCCACCAAGGGAGCCCTGTGCATCTGACCCTCACATACAGCACTGAGGACCCGAAGCAAGAGACAAGCTTTCCCATCATCCTCTGCAGTGGACAGAATGTCCTGTACTTTTCCCCACCCATCTCTTCGTTTTTTTGTTTTTTTGTTTTGTTTTGTTTTGTTTTGCTTTTTTTGTTTTTGTTTGGTTGGTTGGTTGGTTGGTTGCTTGCTTGCTTGGTTTTATTTTCTATCAGGCAACTGTGGTTCAGCTGGAAGGATGGCTGAGTAGATGAGGCCCCTGCTGTGCAAGCGTGGGGACATGAGTTCAAATCCCCAGAACCCCGTGGAAAAGCCAGGTGTGGGGGTGCTTGCCTTTAATCCCCGTGTTACTGTGGTGAGACAGGAGAATGAGGCGGGAGAACTCCTGTAACAGCAAAGAGACTTAGCCTCCAACAAAGTGGAAGGTGGGGACCACACCTGAGATGACCCCGATTGTCCTCTGACCCCCACACAAGTGCTACGGCACATGCCCGTGGACACACACACACACACACTGAGCCTTGGGGCCCGGGTTGAGGACCGAACTAGCACTTGCCAGGTCCTGGGTTTGATCTGCAGCACTGTCAAATACATGCCTTTGACTCTGATCAATGCTGGCCTTAATATGTCCTCCTGGACCTACCGTTTTCTATAGCACCTTAAACAAATCATTTTGAAGCTCTCTGTGGGTGTGTGGCGGTGTGGTATGCAGATATACGAGTTTGTGCGTCCGTGTTCATGCGTATGGGTGTGGGTGCATGTGAATGGAGGCCAGAGGTCAACATCAGGAGTCCTCCTCCATCGCTCCCTACCTTATTATTCTGAGACAGGGTCTCTCACTGCCCCTGGAGCTCACCAATTCAGCCAGGCTTTTTGACCAGCACGCCCCCCACCCCCAGGGATCCTTGTCTCTGCCTTCCCATGCCGGAGTTACAGACACATCTGACTGTTCTCACATGGGTAAATTCTAGCTCGGGTCCTCAGGCCTGTGTGGTAAGCACTTTGCCAACTCTGTCATCTCCATAGTCCCCATTCCAAACTTTCATCACATTTCACTTCCTCCTGAAATGAGACAACAGTGGCCCTTATCATGTAGGGTTTGATTAATCAGGGGACCGTCCCAAGGGAGACAATGGCAGAAAAGAAGTGACTGACCGATGACAGTTGCTAGAACATCTTTATCATCATATCCATAGAAAGTTCTTACAATGATGAAATAAGGTAATGAGTACGACCACGATTATTGTAAAAATAATCATGTTCTCATCCATCTAAGTAGCTAGTACTGTGGCTACTAAATATCTAGGTAGATGTAGGCCTGGTGGGTGTAGGACTAGATGCAGGACTAGGAAATTCAACTAATATATTCGTCGCACAGGTAGAAAAACCAAGATCATAAAAGGTTTGTTCATGTGTGCATAGCAAATTAACATGGAAAAATGAAATCCCAGATTGGTCATTCTTCACGTCCTAGGCCCAGCTCTGGCCTGTTGTTGATGTCCTTGGGGAGCACCCAGAAACTACAGGATGGCGACAGTAGCCAAATCACCAGGAAGTCTTCTCTTCAGTTCTGCTGATGATTCTGCTGGGGACATCGAGGCACATGCATGCTGATCCAAAGGTTTGATCTGTTTGTTGGTGTTACAAAATCTAGACAGGCCTGATAAACATGTTTTGGGACCAGGGATATCTGTTCAGACCTCCAACTGTACCTTGCAGGGAACTCCATGCCCATGCTAGTCCTGTGATTTCCCAATTATTTATGATAAGGGCTAAGGCCATAAGAGAATCATGAGAAGAAGGAATGGAAACGGTTACTTGTGATGTTCAGTGGTGATGCAACCTAGCTACTTAGACGGTTGAGAACATGGGTATTCTGGTAAAGGTTTACTGACTTGCTCTGTGAGAGCTAAAACCACTGAACTACAGTGTTTCACAGTTTCCACGACGATCATTTCGAAGCTGCCACAAGAATCCACTGAATCAGATCTGAGAAGGGATGCTGATAATTAGGGCTATAGCTGATGAAGACGTGGAGACAACCAATGCAGGAGGTGAACAATTTAAAACTAGAACTCAACGAGAGAGCAGCTGGGACTAGAAAAGTCGCCCCACAGATTCCCTGCACAGCTTTTGGGGGGAAAGGCTGATTTTCTGGTATGTGTAGGTTTGCATGAGATATCTCCATACACTACACATGAGTCAGTCACCTAAACAAGACAGAGGTGGGACTACGAAGCCGCACATCAGCAAAGTTCCAGCCAAGGGAAGTACAACAGACTGGGATGTGGAGGTCATCTTTAAGTCATGCCGAAGAAAAAGCTTTGAGAAAGTCAGAAGGTATGAGATTTCCTCAGCTTAAGGTTGGAGCACACACACCCACACTATTCCTTCCTCTTCTGTTTTCTCATGTAAACACTAGTGATTTGAAAGCATTGTTCCACTTAAACCTCAGATTATGAGGACAGAAAAGAATGCACCTTTCAAAATTATCAAATTAACTGTCAACAAACAAAACTTGAAAGTAGACTTCTTTTAAAAGGGTGCTCTTGAAGGTAACATGGACAAACTGAGAACTGCTTGAGGAGAGGTAGAAAGAACCACTAGGGATTCTGGGACTTGAAACAGTATGATCGTTAAAGATAGAGGAAGTCCTTGGGATCCCTTCCTGCCTACACTCTGAGAAGCTAAGGAAAGATTTCATAGAACTGGGAAAGCAAAAACAGACATTTAAGACTGGCCTAAGCTAGAGATACAGTTCAGCAGTTAAGAACCAATTGCAGCTCTTACAGAGAACTGCTGTGGGATGGTCTGTATGTCAAATTGCTCTGATTGGTCAATAAATAAAACACTGATTGGCCAGTGGCCAGGCAGGAAGTATAGGCGGGACTAACAGAGAGGAGAATTGAGAGAACAGGAAGGCGGAGAGAGACACTGCCAGCTGCCGCCATGACAAGCAGCATGTGAAGATGCTGGTAAGCCATGAGCCACGTGGCAAGGTATAGATTTATAGAAATGGATTAATTTAAGATATAAGAACAGTTAACAAGAAGCCTGCCATGGCCATACAGTTTGTAAGCAATATAAGTCTCTATGTTTACTTGGTTGGATCTGAGTGGCTGTGGGACTGGCGGGTGACAGAGATTTGTCCTGACTGTGGGCCAGGCAGGAAAACTCTAGCTACAGAGAGCCTGGGTTCCCCTTTGGCTGTTCAGGACCATCTGTAAGTAACTCTAGTTCCTGCAGAGTCAACACCCATTTCTGGCCTCTGCAAGCACCAGGCACACATGTTTGCATACACATACAGTCACACACTCATACACATAAAATAAAAATCAATAGATCTTGAAGACTGGCCTGAGAAGAATCCTATTAAACTGTTGGGGTTTCCAGTGGGATCCCTAAAGAATAACTCTCAAGGAAATGGAAGAGTATATGGTGATACAGATCCTAATCAAGACAGAAGTGGGCTATTAATCAGCTCCACCTTTCACTACAGTCTCTATACCTACCACCTGCCATAAAGTAAAATCTCTTAAGAAAAAGATAAAAGGCACTCAAGCCTCAATAGTCACTTTAATTTTATTTATAATTCCCATAATTTAATTAAAAAATAACTAGGCAAAATCAATCAATAAAAAGACAAGAATAAGAAAAAAAACAAAGAAATCAAGCTGTTAAACTTATATGCAACATAGATATGGAGGTAACTATGATGTCCAAGGAAATTGATGAGAATATGGACAATTTCAGTTGAGAACAAGTAACTGCAAAAATGAAAAAGAAGTGGAATTTTGCACAGAAAAGTAATTAAAATTCAAGATTTAGTAGACAAGTTCAATGGCTGATTCGAGTGGTTAAAGAGAGATTTAGCAAAATGGAAGATAGCTGATAAGAAAATATCCAGAAGATCCAAAAAACAGAGATCTAAGAGCACAAAGGGAATAAAAGTCTGAGAGAAAACACAAAGGACAGAACACAGCAGGAAAAAGACCCAGGCTTGTCACTGGAGGAGCAAATGAGACAGTCAGGTGACAGGTGAGTGTGCAGCATGCGGACAGCCAGGCTGGTACCTCTGTTATTCATTTTGTTCCATGACTAGATTTGGACTGTTGTGTGTCACAAGAGACATTTGGTGTCAGATTCATAGGACACAAGTAGCTGTTGTACTGTTCGTGTTCACTCTACACTCAGATCAGTGGCCGTCGCAGGATGTTCTTAATGCTCTGGGTGACCTGTCGTGAAGCATCAGCCAGCTCCTGTCAGTTTTCCTTTTCTAGCATCTTCAACCTCTGAGAAGAAGAATTTTTAATTCCATGTTGGAGGATATGAGTCTCTGCTGCAAGACCTGGCCACCAAAGACAAAGATTTGGAGACAGTAAGAGATGTCAAGGATTGCCAATGTCCTGGTTTGATTTCTGTGACAAAACATTCTGACCAAAAGAAACTTGCCAAGAAAAGGGTTTGTTTGGCTAGTAACTCCATATCATAGCCCATCATTGAGGGAACTAAGGCAGGAAGCTGGAGTCGGGAACTGATACAGAAGGAGAACAAATCAACAGAAGAATGATACTCACTGTCTTGCTCTCACGGTGTGCTCAGCCTGCTTTCTTAGCTAGCTCAGGACCACCTGCTGAGGGTTAATGTTGTCCACTGTGGGCTGGACCCCACCACATCGATTATTAATTTTAAAAAAATGTACACCATACTTGCCTACAGGCCAATCTGATGGAAGCATTTTCTCACTTAAGTGTACTCTTCCAAGAAGACCCTAGTGTCTATCAACTTGACAAGAAACTAGCCAGCATATGACCCATCCATGCAAGTGTCTATTTTCTCTTCCAATCTGTCTGTTTTGTTCATTCTGGCCAGTGCCAGAAACAGGAAAAACAACCTCCCCTAGAGCACTGAACCAGCCCAGGGAATTTATAGAGTCAAATGCCTGTGATGAGTCTGTGGGTCTGTCTGTGTCCACATGTGCATCAATGTAGCTCCTGGTGGTTCTGTTGCTTTGCCTGGACCCTCTTCCGACTGATAGAGGCAAAGGTTTTTAAACAGATGGTAGCTGGTGATGTCCCTAAGCTTATGTGCAGCAAAACATAAACTTAAGGATTCAATCCCCAAGTATAAAATTATGAAGAAGACTATTTCACAGAAAAACTGCCAGGAACCAAAAGCAAATAATACAAGCAAAGAAGCAAACACTGTTATAAAATGCTGGAGAAGAAACAGGGCCACAGGATCCGTTGTTCACCGAGAGGGAGAATGTAATGTAGACAATAATCGGTGAAGTGGATAAAATAGTAATATGTGACCCTGTCATTCATAGGAAACCTCCCTTAGATATAGAGACAAAGAAGGGTAGAAAGAATAAAAGCGATACAGCACACAAGTACTGACCAAGAGAAAGAAGGTATGACTAAATCAGTTGCAGGCTAAAGGAGACCAGGATAAGCAATGTCATTAGGGATGAAAGGAGCCCTGTGTAATGATAAAGGGGTCCATCCTCAAAGAAGACCACGAAACTCTAAACATGTGTGCACCTTGCAGCAGAACTTCAAATTACACAAAGCAGAAGCCAACCAAATCAACAGAGAAATCCATAAGCCTACAATTCTGATTGGAGACTTCAATGCTCTTCTCTCAACCATCAACATATAACTGAACAGAAAGTTGATAAGACTATACGCCTAAATACACTATCCATCAAATCGATCTAATTGATATTAATACAACACTCTGCCCAAATACAATGTATGTTACTTACAGATATACATAGGACATTCATTGAAATAGGCCACATTTGGACAAAAATAAAAACAAAACAAACAAAAAAACTTAAATTTAAAAGAAAATAAATCTACAAAGTACACACTCAGAATAAAACAAAGCAGAATTAAACTAGAGATCAAAAACAGAAATATTTCTGGAAAGTGCTGAATTATTTGTAAATAAGTAATACACTTCTAAATAATCTGTGATTCAAATAAGGAATCTTGAGAAATTTAGAAAATCTTTTAAACTGAGTAAAAAAATGAAAACATCCCATTTCAAAATGTAATCAGTATGTCATAAAACAATTATAGCATTAAATGCTTATTTTAGGAAAAAAGAATGCTCTCAAATCAGGAATTGAGTAGATATTTTACAAAACTTGACAAGAAATCAAATTAAATCCAATAAGAGCGAAGAGACGTAAATAATAAGCAGGGCCAGTACAATGGTAAACAAAGAGATGAAGGCTTCTTAAAGACATTCTCAAACAAGCAAGACCAGACAAAACTCACCCTCACCGGCCTCACACTTATGGGGCTTACTCAAACAAGTCCTGAAAAACAGCCACAGTGTATTAGCTTCCCATTGCTGCCATGACAGATTATTGCAGCCTCCCAGCTTCAAACAGCAAGTGCTTATGATTTTGGGGGTATTGTGTCCCAGAGTCCCATGGTTCCAAGGTCAGGGTGTCTGCAGGGCTGCACTGCCTTCTGGAGGCTCCAAGGGAGTGCAGGTCCCACGGTTCCAGCAGGACTCTCTCTGCATCAGGCCTGCTCCACCTTCAACTCCAGCTGTGCTGGGATAAGTCTTTCTCAGGCTGTCCTTTCTTCAGTTCTCCTCCTCCACACCTGCCCCCGGCCCCCCATGAGCACCCTGGGCCCACCCCAGAGTCCCTTCTAGAACCCTGACTCTCTTCTGTCTTATCACGCCACACTTTCACCATGTCCAAAGGTTACAATGTAGATATCTTGGGGTGGGGGGGGGGGGGGTAACACCGTAAAACTCTCGATCATAAACAAAAACAAAAACAAAAAAAGGAAAGAAAGAAAAGAAAAAGAAAGTAGTCACTATCTGAGTAAACATTAAATAAAATGCTTTTAAATAACATGATATTTCATCTACTCTTTCTAATAGAACATTAAATTACATGAGAAGAATACCACAGAAAGCAGGACCAGGGTGAACAGAGAGAATGTCATTTCTTTTTTTTTCCCCCCGATAGAGTCTCACTGTGTAAGTCTGGCTGTCCTGGAACTCACTCTGTAGACCAGGCTACCCTTGAACTCACAGAGATCCACCTGCCCCCACCTCCTGAGTGCTGGGATTAAAGGTGTGTGCCACTACGGGGCGGCTCAGAGGCAACTTCTTAAGATTCAAGCACCACCCAGACAAATGTGCTAGGATGCTACATCAAATACTGCCACGACCTCTAAGCCCCAGTGGCCGGAAAGGGATTTGTAACTAATAGCTGACGGAAGGAAGACATGGGATAACTTTTTAAATCAAAAGAGTGGGCAAGAAAGGAGAGAGAAAGGAAGATGGAACAGACGCAGCAAAGAGAAAACAAATTGTTAGCTGACCAATCAGAAGAGTGCTGTTGGAGGAGCCTACGGCTCGGAATTATGAACCGATTACCCACAGACTCAGAGAGCGATGAGCAATCCTGAATGCCGCCTCCCATTGGCTGCAGCTCCAGCCACTTCTAGAGAACTACCTCCTTCCCTGCAATCACATGGCATCTTTTTAGGTTGGGAACCACTCCCAGCTCCCCAGCACCCCAGCTTCCTGGGGCAGTCTACATCGGTTTCTACCACTGTGTGTTGTGATCATGTGCAGAATATCCAAGGAGATTTGTTTCCGCTTGAAATGACCATTAATAAATGCTCCTGCCTGAGCCAGTCTGGGTTTGCAGAGTGAGAATGTTCGGAAGATAGCAGTGGCCCCTGGAAATGCATTTCAAAGAACAAGAAATTACACACCTGAAGATAAGGGACTATTCCCAGGCACAGGCAGAATCCATAGAGACATCAAATGCACTGCCACAAAATTCTTGTGCTATTAATCTATGGTGATTCAAACTCAAGAGGACCTGAATTTGTTCTCAGAGTGGAAATGCGGATACGGAGAAGGAAGGGAGGGAGGAAGAGAGAGGGAGAGGGAGAAGAGGAAAGAGAAGCAAAGAGGGGAAGTGTGGTTTTGCCTGCTAAATGGAGATATCTACCGGAGAACCCAGTGGCTAATGACTTCAGGAATGAGTGATACACACATTTCTTCACCTGGTTATTCCACTTCTACTGTCTAAATCACAACAAAGAAGCGACGGGGAATGTTCAGAGTCAAGACTGCTGGTGGTGCAGAAAGAAGCCTGGAGACCTGGACAGGTCGGCAGCAGACATGTTCAGGGCTCACCGTACTCCATTCGAAGAGGAAATTAGACAGCGTCTGAGAAGCACAAGACCTGACTCCCAACCCCCGAATATAGTAGGTATGAGTTAATCCACCAATATCTCTTGCCTGTGTACTAGTTACTTTCTTCATTGTTTCAACAAAAAAACATTTAAGAGAGGGCTTTATTTTTGGCTAATGGTCTGAGAGATTAAGTCCCTCATGGCCAGGAAATCATGGTGGCCGTAGGGACATGTGGCTGAGGCTCCTCACGTTTCAACACGTCAGGAAGCAAAAGGTGATGGGGCTGGTGCTCAGACAGCTTTCTTCTTCCCTTTTTACCTGAACCCCCAGCCCACTCAAGTCTGGGGTGGATCTTGACACCTCAATTAACCCTTTCAGCAAGGAACCTCACGGACAGGTTGAAACATTTATTTCCTTAGGGATTCTAAATCTAAGGAAGTTCACGATCAAAGTTAGCCAACACCTACCTTTTTGTCTAACCATAACATGTTTAACTTTATGATTTTCAACATTTCATCCATGTGTGTGTGCACATGTGTGCCAGCATGTGCCTTAGCATTTGCACACACCATGAAGCCCTGCAATGTCAGAAGACAGCTTCTGGAGGCAGTCTTCTCCTCCCTTTATGTAGGTCCCAGAAAGCAAACTTAGGTTATCAGGCTTGCATGATGAGCATTTTTACCTGCCGAGCCATCTCACCAACTCTCCTACTCTCCATCTAATGAGCCTTCCCAACAACCATTTTTTATTATTTGCCACATTTACTGTGTTTTGGGGTGGCATGCATGACTGTTAGTTCTTTTGCCATAGAAAACAAGAGGCAAAGGAACTCTGTAGCAGCTCCTCATCCACTACCTATGCTTGCTGTTGAGTCCACCAATCCTCATCCACTACTAATGCCTGTTGTTGAGTCCACCAATCTTCATCCACTACTGATGTTTGCTGTTGAGTCCACCAATCTACATCCACTACTGATGTTTGCTGTTGAGTCTACCAATCCTCATCCACTATTGATGCCTGCTGTTGAGTCCACCAATCCTCATCTACTACTGATGCCTGCTGTTGAGTCCACCGATCCTCACCCACTACTAATACCTGCTGTTGAGTCCACCAATCCTCATACACCAATCCTCATCCACTACTGATGCCTGCTGTTGAGTCCACCAATCCTCATCCACCAATCCTCATCCACTACTGATGCCTGCTGTTGAGTCCACCAACCAACGCATGTTGAAAGCCACTGTGAACTAGATACTGCTGGGAGCTGAGATCATAAAGATTAATAAAACCCAGCCCAGCACCTTCCAGCAGCTCTTGGTGACATTTTCAGCACACAGGGATGACAAAGTTCACTCAGAGTCTGTATGAGAGGACACTGACCATCTGCTGTAGCTACTGACCACAAGAGTAACTAAGCCCCAGAGCCAAGTCTATTTATACTATAACAAACACCTTACCCCTTCTCCTTATACTTCTGTCAGAAACCATTTCAAACGCCCTGTAGAACTCCGCTACACTGCTGGAGGGGAGGAAAGTGGTCCAGCCAATTTGCAAAACTGCTTTGCACTTTCTCTATAAATGACATATGCACTTGCTGTGCCGGCCAGCGATTCTACCCCTAGATCATCATCAATAGTAATGAAAACGTAGGGCCACCCAAAAACCTGTACTTCAATGTATATAGTAGCTGTGTTCATTGTCGCTGAAATGATAAAGAATTCAGAGGCCCAGCAGCCACTGATCAGATAAACTGTGACAACTCCAATGGTAGAATACTACTCATGGATAACAAGGAACAACAGTAGGCAAGCATAACCGAAAGAAGCCACAGTCAATTTTAAGTGGGGGAAAAAGGGGTTATTAAGGTTCATAAAACAGTTCAAATTTGAAATCTTTGGGGAGTCAGACACCAACATCATATTTTAATGTTTGTTACTCTTTTCTTCTTAAAACCAAAATTGGAGCTGGATATTGACCAACAATTCAACTAGATGCTACCTACATCAGTCAATGCTTGCCTTATGATGTATGCTGTCAGTGTTTTCCTATTATGATAGGCTCATACTGATAAGGGGACAGAGCAGTTCCTATCAAATTATACTGATAAGAGAAATGATTCATGATGTCATATTATTATGGTACCAATCCTAAGTGTCTCTCAAGTAGCTCAAAGTTGGATTGACTTCAGAGTACTTCTGGCCATATGACATCAATAACAGCAAGTATCAGGAGGTCAAGACCAAAGCCTTAATTCCTTTGCTCTGTAGATGATACAACTTTAAGCAAAAGTCATTACATGCTAAAATATAAATAGGAAGGTACAAGTGGTTGAATGTGGAGCCTCATACTTGCTAGGCAAGCACTCTACCACAGAATCAGAATCTTAGCCCTCATGAAGTCCTCACACTCATTTTGTAGACCAAACATACCTTGAACTCCTGCTCCTACTGTGTAGCTGGGGTTACAAGCTTGTGCCACCATGCCAGACTAGGATTTTCCTTTTCAGGTGTCACTAGCATGGACAGACTGGTCTTGGGAGATGGTTTCAAGGGGATTGTCATAGACTTTGATGGACTTTGGCCTGGTTAGGGTACAGGCTGGAGGACAGTAAGGTTCTTCTCCTTTTCATTCATTCTTAGAAGAGAGAGTTTAGAAGCATTGGGCCTTGGCGAGGATGCCCTGCTCTACTAAACCATGAAGCCCTAAGCAGCTGCATCCTCTAACAGACATCTTGAAGAAGAAAACATTCAAATGGACTTTTATCCCCTGTGGCCACACCTGGATGTCTTTGGAAAAGGGATTCCTAGATGTCGGTACAGGGTAATAAGAATGATGACTATTTACTTCACTTGTTCCCCAAAAGAATTGTGACACAGTAATGGCAGAGAATTGGGAATTATCAGAGACCTGAATAGTATCCAATAATTGCATTTAAAAAAAATAAGCAAAAGATTGACTCATTGTGAAACAATCTTTTTGTACACTGTGAAGATATGTTGTTCTCATTGGCTTAATAAAGAGATAAATGGCCAAGAGCTAGGCAGAAAGAGATATAGGCAGGAGAGCCAGACAGAGAGAACTCTGAGATGAAGAAGGGCAGAGTCAGGAGAAGACTCGAAGAGAAGCAAGATGAACTTGCTGTGCTGAAAAAAGGTACCGAGCCATGTGGTAGTACATAGATTAAAAAAAAAAAAGGGTTAATTTAAGTTGTAAGAACTAGTTAGTAATAAGCCTAAGCTATCAGCTAAGCATTTATAATTAATAAGTTTCTGTGTGGTTATTTGGAAGCTGGCTGGTAGGACAGAAAATTCTGCCTACATTGACCCTTGATAATAGGAGTTTTAGGTATATGAGTATCATTTTAAATGCTACCATAAACTGAGAACTGAGAACCAAACACGGCTTCATGGGAGTAAGGGGTTGTTTTTGGCTACTGCCTTACTCCAAATGATTTTCCAGATAGGGAACTCTGCACTCCCCACTCACATCACTCATGTGTCTTGTTTCAACCCCTCCACAAGTAGGAACCTGGAAAATGTGTCAGAATCATCTAGAAGGCTGTGTGAACAACGAGTTGCTGGGCTTCTACTGCCACTGCTCATCTTATCCCTCATCCCATCCCCCATCCCATCCCCCATCCCATCCCTCATCCCACCCCTCATCTCACCCCTCATCCCACCCCTCATCCCATCCCTCATTTACTAGGCAGACAGGACCCCCGAGCACCTACAGAGAGATCATAAAGTCTCCTCAGGTGAGCCTATGCACATCCCACAGGTCTGAAACACACCAAGGGATAACATTGTTATTTACCCCAGCCCTAAAAAGCAGGCTACAGGCAGACATAGGACAACCAAGGCAACGTTGCTACAAACATTGGAATTTAAAGGAATGTTTTTTAAATGATAAAAGTATAATTTAAAAAAAAATTTCCTGTGAAAAGATTCGTCTAAAATATTCTAATTGAATTTTCATCATTTTACATTTAACCAACTAGAGAATTTTAAACACGCATTATTGTGTCAGAGAAGTCCATCTTAACAACTGAAAGATTCATTTGTAAACAGAAAGTCTGCATTTGGGCCATCAAGATGGCTTTGCACAAAAAGATCCCTGCTGTCAAGCCTGACAGCTAAGTTCTTGAATTTGGTCCCCAAACCCCATATGGTGGAAGAAGAGCATAGACTTCTGCAAGTTGTCCTCTGACCTCCAACCTTACACCATAGCACATGCTCACACATGTGACACACACATGTATATGCACACATTGAATAAAATGAAATTCTTAAAAAATAAAATTTACATCCAACCATGGACATGATAGGTAACATCCTTTGTGAAGTTGTTTCCCTGAGAAATATGTGTGTTTTTACACTCTTTAACCCAGAATGAAACCAGGCATGGCAGCTCATGCCTGCAACCCCAGTGCTCAGAGTCTAGAGGCAGGAGGAGCGTCACAAGTTCAAGGCCAGCCTGGGCTACATTGTGAGTCTCTATCAAAAGAAATACAAAATAAAACCAGAATCATTTTGAAAGTATGTGCACAGAAGAAACACCACCTCCAACACTATTTTCAGTGCCAACGACCATCATCAAAATGTATCCCCAGTTTCAGGAAAACTTGAACTTCCACAACAGAAACTTTATCCCATTTACGTTTCAACTGTATCCATAGCTCTAGTTGGTTCCTAAAAGTCCAAGAGGAAAAGCGGGGTGCTGGGGAATGACTTTGAGACCCCACTTTCCTGCTACACAGACATTGATCCTCATCATGGCACATTTCCCACGGAGTCAGGATGAGGCAGCCCCTCTACTTCAGATCAGTGCCCGAGGTGGGAATATGACGAAGTTGCCCTAAATTTCACCTGTCACTTACAATATTGGTTCAATAGACACTTGTTGTACGGAACTGTGTGCCAAGCAGGATGCTTACAGGTTCCCTGAAAACAACAGTTGAAAAAAAAAATTTGAAAAGCATCAAAGACACGTTTTGTCCTACTTTTATGTCCTATTATAATTTTGCCAGGAGTTGGCTATGGTAAAGCTGCTAATCACGCCCCTGTTTCAAAGGGAAACACGGATGATAAATTACACTCTATCTCCAGAGTATGACACCCAGCAGTAAAAATCTATTGTAACTGCATGTTATAACATGGATGAGTCTTCAGATAAAATAAATGATGAAAAGAAAATGAAAGTGAGATGGCAAAACCAAAGCTGGTCCTGATGGGCCCCATGAGGAAGGAAAGACGGGAGAAAATTCACACAAGTAGATGCGGGTTAGCAGCAATGTTCTTGTGTTAGTCAGCATCCCACCACTGCAATAAGACATCTGACGTGTGTGTGTGTGTGTGTGTGTGTGTGTGTGTGTGTGTGTGTGTGTATGTGTGTATGTGTGTGCCATATCGCACCTGTGGAGATCAGAAGACAGCTTATGGGAGTCCGTTCTTTCCTTCCACCATGTGTGACCTGGAGGTTGAACTCAGGTCATTAGGATTTGTGACAAGTGCCGTTACCCACAACCATCTTCTCAGCCTTGAGATAATTATCTTATTTTTAAATTGAAAGCTCTTGGAAGTTCTGGTCCAAGGTCAGGGGCAGCCTCTGCTCTGGGCTTCTGCTGGGCTGCTTGTGCAGCGGCAGTGTGGATGGTAGAAGCTAGATGCTTACCTCATGGCCAGGAAGCAAAAAAGAAAGAGAGATCCCAGCATCTCGCAATCCCTCCGGGTACTCCCCCAGGGGTTCACAGGCTCCCCCAAGCCCACCTTCCAAAAGTTCTATCCCCTCCAATCCTACCACCCTAGAAAACAAGTCTTTAACAGGTGGGCCTCCAGGATCCTGCTCCATGATATGGGCTCACCATCAATCTGAACATGTGCCCTGGGGGCCAGTCTGAGGGGGAAAAGACCCACTGTAACAACTCTGTTATGAAAGCCAATGCCTCCAGGCTCCTGGGCCCTCAAGAATCTACCTCACCCCAAGGATTCTTTAAATAAAGACAGACAAGAGGCACTGTGGGAAGGACAAGCCTTGGAGCTTGAGACATCAGTTTGAAAAAGGCAAAAAAAATAAAAATAAATAAATAAATCCTGGAACCCAAACAGCTATCATCCCATTGGGTACATTAATTCATGTTATCCATTTTCTTTTGACAGGAAGTTTGGGATATCCTAAGGGACGCCTTAGTTCTCAAATAGATAGAGTAAATACAAGAAATTTTGTAGAATTTGTTTCTAAAGGAACAAGAGAACTCTATTAGCAGATTGACAGTATTCACAGGTTAATTAGGAAATCTGTTAAGCTGTGGAGAGACTCGGCATATTTTAATTTAGATTGGCATTCCTCAAGATATAGGTATCAATGGTGTTCATTCAGTAATTGCGAGACTCCTCAGAGCCTCTGAAAGATGGGTGTCTAGCAAAAGTGTACAGTCGCGCGGTGCATAAAATGTGTTTGCAAACCAAAGCTACATCTTTGGGAAGGTATTCAGGATGTGAACTGACGCACCTTTGAGATAAAAAGAAAGATCAAAAAGAAAGGGCTTTGGGGCTGATTTAAAACTAGCTTAACAGGAATCCTCGAACCTGGTTTGGACTGTGGCTGGCATTGCAGCTGGAAGGGAAAGGTTAAAAAATCCTCTAGATTATTTATTATGTTAGTTATTGGACTGACGTCTAAAGAGTCAGATAAAAAGAATAGATTCTTGGCAGGAATACTGAAAAATGTCTCTACAAGGTCTCTCAAAAATTGTTTCAGAAATAGCTGCTTCTCTCCTTGGAGTCTTTAAACCTACCACCACACTTGGCTTTCCAGCGACTACACACTGAAGGGTCTTCTTACCCAGAATTTCAGATCAGAAATACCAAGATTAGGTAACCAGAAGTCACAGAGCTAGGAACAGCCCATCTCAGATCCCAGGGACTGGGGTCTCCTTGGCCTGGAAGCCACCATCCATTATCCAGCCACTGTGGTGTGAGGGTGAGGAGCAGTCTCTGAGATGTGTCTCTGCCTGGACTGTCAGGAAGAGAAGCTATGGAGTGGGCATTCAGTACGGACACTCACTGGGTTCCTATTCTCCCTGTGGCTCCTGCCTCCGTGAAGCCTGGTCCCCCCTTGTCTAAGGTCTTTCTTCTTCAGTCTCTTCAGACCAAAGAGTGTCGCCTCATGCTCTAGAATGAAGGAGTCTTGTTTTATGGGAGAAGGGGAGAACCCAGGGCCAAGAAGGGTTCTAATTACTTCCTAGGGAGACTGTGACTAGTCCTGCTTGGCCACACCTGCCTCTCTTGCGGGGAAGTCCTCATCACTTCAATTCCTGGGGCTTCCTAGGATCTATTATTCCTGCAACCTGTGTCTATGTTTCTTCCTTGGGTAGATTAGCTTTAGATTTAGTTTGTTTGAAAACAAATCTGTGACCACATCCACTTACTGCGGAACCTCTACACTGTGGTAACTTACCCTGAGCCTGCTCTCCCATTCTCCGTGTCCTTGTAAATCTATGGGTTTTTATTCCATTATCTCCATCTTATACAATTGTTGGAAGAAGAAGCTATAAATATATGTGTTCAACCCACCATACTTGAAATAAAAACACGTTTATGGGCAAGAAAAATGTAGGCCTAAGCTTTGATGTGAGCTAAGTCTTACACAATGCCTACTTCCAATGGGTGAAACATGAGGACCCACGAGCTTGCACTGTAAGTAGAGTGCTGGGGCCTGACTGCAGACACTTCTGCAGATGTGTCCATCTACAGTTCTGAGCTCCCTTTGCAAACTTAGATAAAGGGAAACGAGAAAAACCAGCCCCAGACATCATCAACTGTTCATGCCTCCGGGAAGCAAGGCCATCATTTGTAGCATGAGTGAAGCCATTTTCACAAAGCTTAGCCACTGTTATTTTAGGGCAAGATTATGAAATGATACAGCCTACTAAATTGTACCGTCTCCAAGGCTCTGGGTACTCTGTAACTTTAAAATTTTGGAACTGTACAATCGGGGAATAATATTTCACTAGAAAAGAGAATGGGCGTAATTTCTCGCCATCCTCCATTAACACCAAAGTCATGTTAACCAATCCAGTTGCCTGAGTTGTGTTGGTCTATCCCAAAAGACAGAATGCCGCTGATGTCTGACATTAACTGCATGTGTGACTGCAACCCCTGAATTTGCACTCTGGTATGAGCAGAGACAATGAGCAAGGAGACTTGAGCAGACAGTAACCACACAGCCAAATTTCCTGACTTTCCCTGACACCCACTGCAAAGGATGTAGCAAAAGCAATCCTGAAATGCCACCTCGTCTGCTCTCTCTGTAATGGGAGACCCTGGGAGAACCTTCTTCCGAGAGCGTCCTAGAAGCCTTTCTCTTCACTCATCATGGAACATTCTTTCCTTTGTTTAGAATTATATAAGGTCTATACTATTCCAATTAAATATATATATACATATATATTATCCAATATATAATCAAGACTATACATAGAAGGTGAAGACATTCTGTGAAATGTAAATATCATGCTTTCTGTTATGTGTTCACTGCTTAGTGACATTTTCACTGGAGAATAGAGGAGCCCCTCCCATCTCTCAGAGCCCCATAGGAAGAACGGAAAGTCTCCAATGGATTTCATCACTGCTAGTCACCTCAGGTATGAAAAAGAAGTGAGGAAAGATGCTCATATCTTACGTCACTGGGGAAATGCACATTAAAATTATAATGACATGCCACCACACACCTATTACAATGCCAAAATCCAGAATAGTGACCCACCAAATCCTGACCAGGATGTGGAGTGATGGGGATGCTCATTGACATCTGGTTGGAATAATCACAGCGCAGGCAAGGCCATCTGTCAGCTCCTTACCAACTAAACACTCTTATCATAGTGTTCAGAATTACACTCCCTGGCCTTGTCCAGATGAGTTGAAAACTTGTCTCCACCCAGAAGCCTGCAATGGGCATTTGTAGCAACTTTATGAAGAATTTCCCAACCTTGGATGCCACAAAGATGCTCTTCAGTTGAGATACAGATAAACTGTGGTAAATCTAGATAACTGGGTATTTTTCACTGTGAATAGAAATTACCAAGCCATGAAAAGTTGCAGAAGGATATCAAATGCACATTACAAAGTGGAGAAGCCAATCTGAAATGTCTACATACTTTGATTTTATTCTGTGACATCTTCTGAGAAAGGTTAAATTAAGATGCCAGGGGCTTGGGGTGGGGGTGGGGGATAGAAGGAATTGATAGAGCACAGAACCTTTTCAGAGCAGTGCATTTACTCTTTACAATGTTACCATGGTAGACACGCACCATCAGATATCGGTGGAGACACTTAGCAGGTGCGCCACCAAGGATGAACCCAATGTATATGGAATACTACAACATATGGCCTTTCAGCAGACATAAGGTCACGGATTCTAGCAGATGTGTGTGCATCACTCTGGTTCAGAAATGCTGTGTGTAGAGATATGGGTATAAAGAGCTCTGTGATATCTGCTCAGTTTTGTTCAAACATGCAACCGTAAAAGAATAGCAGAGAAAAGGAGAGGGAGAGAGGGAAGGGGGAGGAAAGGAGGGAGGGAATGAATCAGCTCTTCTTGTCACAGATAAGTAGTGACAAGTTTCTAGCCACACAACTTGACCAACCTTCATCTCCTTCATCAATCTTTGTTTCCTAAGGAGAGGTCATCACTGTTCTTACTTTTTTTGAAAAGAGATGAATGAGAGGAAGGAATGGAAAGAGGGAAGAATGGGGAGAGGAAGGAAGGAAGAAAGGAAGTAGGTGTGGCGGTTACATGTGTATTGCAATGATAACATACCTGGTGTAAACAGCTCAAAAGGAAGAAAGGTTTGCTTGGCTCACAGTTCAGAGATCTCAGTCCAGCACAGCCTGACTCCTTTGCTATGGTGAAGCCAAGGATCATGACAGGAAAGGTGTAGCACGGGACATGAGTGGAAGACAGATGCTCAGCTCATGACAGGTGGGAAGCAAAGAGATGGGCAGAGAGAAGCCAGGACCAAGCATGTACCCCCAGTGATATATTCCCTCAATTAGGCCCATCCCCAACCTTCTACCTCAAAGGATGCTATCACATTATGAATTCATCAATGAATTACTCTACTGATTAGACCAGAGACGTCATTAACCAATTCACTTCCCAAAAGCAGTCAGTCCCTTAACACAGGAACTTTTGGTTTCATTTCCAACCCTTAACAGGAGGGAAGGAATGGGGAAGCTCATAGAGGGCTAGGAAGCCAGAAAAGGTGATAACTGACTGTTACTGTATTTGTTTTCTGTTGGTGCCTAACAAATGACCACACACTAGAGCCTGGGGGGGATAGCTTAGTCAATGAAGTACTTGATTTACAAGCATGAGGACCGGAGTTCAATCCCCAGCACCCACGTAGAAAAGCCTAACATGGTGGCACTTATAATCCTCTCTAACACTTATAATGCCAGCAATGAGGAAGCAGAGTCAGGTAGATCCTTGCAGCTCACTGCCCAGGAAGACCACTCTACATGGCAAGCTCCATGACAGCGAGAGACCCTGTCTCAAAAAATATAAAGTGGACAGTACCTGAGGAATGACAGCCAAGGTTATCCTTTGGCTTCCGCTCATACACATGTGCACGTATACCTGCACAACACGCTCGCACGCGCACACACACACATGAATACAAATGTGCGTGCACATATACAAATACACACACACACACACACACACACACACCCATGAACACAAACGTGCCCACACATATACAAATATACATCTTCCAAAAAATACATCTTGATGTTTCTCAAAATAAGTTTTGGTTTTACCCAATCAGTGGGCAAGCATTAGTAACACATTTCACTATTAGGATAAGAATTTGTACTGTATCAAGCTGATGAAAGAAAATGCTGGCCATACTTTCAGGAGGGGAGGCTAAAATCTTTTCAGATTATGGATTAGCCTGTAGAAAAACGTCTTCCGTAAATCAAACAGTGAAGGGGAAGATGAATAGGAATCTCACTTACACAACCTAAGTAAAACAGCTCTCTGAACAGATTTTTCTCACAGTTTCTATGTGCTGAAGGTCTCAGTTCCCCTTTTACGGGCTCCCACCTGATGAACTCAGACACCCCCAGGACAATTCTTTGTATTAACTCACATGTCAACTGATTAGATGCCTTAATAATAAACCCATGTAATGTAGCATGATCACAGGAGTGACACCCAGATTTTATTGACCAGAAACAAACGGCAAATTCCACAAACACTCACTGGGAAGGAATCACACAAAACTGTGAAGCGCTGAGGGCCACCTTATGGTGTGCCCAGGTTTTCTTAACTAGAAAATAGAACGCAGTTGTTGCTAAGGATCTTTAGCAAGGTCTGTTCCTTGCCTTTCTGAATCCTTCCCTTGCTGAGCTATGAAGAGAACAGGGCAATTAATTTTAGGGTCTGGCTGGGACAGGAAGTTTCTCCTTTATCTTTGATTTCCCTCATGTGCATACATCAGGGGAAGGAGAGGTAAGAACTGGAGAACGCGTCGGCTGAGATTTGACTGTCACTGATACATCCCACTAAAAAGGATGACGACATGTTTATTAGATGAACGGGAATGAGGTTTTGAAACTGAGTCATGCATCCTTATTTCTCCTTGTGGGCACATACCCCTTGTGATGATCAATCTTGATTGTCAACTTCATAGGATTTAGAATGATCACAGAAACAGACCTCTGGGTCTGTGTATGAGGCATTTTCTACATTGTGGTAACTGGGGTGACAAGACCCACCCCAAATGTGGATGACACCATTCCATGGGCGGAGGTGCCTGGGCTGAACAGAAAGAACATGAGCTAATCACCTCTCTCTCTCTCTCTCTCTCTCTCTCTCTCTCTCTCTCTCTCTCTCTCCCTCTCTGCCTCTCCGTCTCTCCCTCTCTCCCTCTCTCCCCCTCTCTCCCTCTCCCTCTCCCCTACCCTCCCTCTCATTCCTGACTGTGGATACACTATGACCAGCTGAAAGTGTTTGCCTCCTACTGATGCACCTGACAGCATTATAGAGCATCAGGACAGGAGAGGCCACTGGGACACTGACCACAGGGAAAAGATGCCTCCATTTCTATCTAGAAAGGGGGTACACGAGACACGATTACGTATTTTGTATTAGTGTAAGTCCATGTGTGTAAGCTCCTAAGAAAAGTCCCAGCAGTACATAGACCAAGCTCGGGGAAAGGAGCCGGGTCTGAAGCAGGATATGGCAGCTACTTTACCAGATGTAGCTTTCAGAACAATGAGTATAATCAGAACTTAAGCCAGGTAAGGTAGTGCATGCCTATGACCCCAACTACTCAGGAGGCTGAGGCAGGAGGATTCCAAGTTTCAGACCAGCCTGGGAAACTTAATCAGCTAGCCTCTCAAAATTGAAAAGTCTTTTAAAAAGATAGGAGATAGCTCAGAGGTAGAATGCATGGACCTTAAGTTCATTCCCCAGAATAAAAACAACAAAAATCATTTGAAATTTTGCACCCTCTCCAGCCCCTCCCCAGACCTTGGGAACCAGGACTCTGCCTCATTAGAAGGAAGCTCGGGAGACGTGGAAGGCCCAGCACCCATCTGCACACCTATATTTGGGAGTGGCTGCAACAGATGCGGCCTGTCTTATCACCAGTCAACTAAACCTTGTCCACCACAGGCCTAAAGCTGAAGCCCTGTTTGAAGGATGTCCTATCCTACCAAGGTACAGAGACTCTGGCATTGCCTTGCTATAAGGAGAATGTCCTCGGCTAGAATGTGGCCTCCATGAAGACTCTGTCAGGGACTCTCCTTTTTACTGTTGAATGAATGAATGAATGAATGATGAATGAATGAATGAACGAATGAACGAATAAGCCTATAAGCCTGCTTACAGCCCTAACAAGAAATGAAATCACCAAATGGAACAGGCCGTCTGTCACGTCATCAACACTTTAAGAAGTTTATTTCCGTCTCTTTCTTCTCTGCTCCATTACTGTGTCTCCACGGGAAGAAGTCAAATTGCTCTGCCCTCCAAAGTAGTGGGGCCTGAGAGCAGTCTCCCCTCAGCTCTGCCTGGCAAGCTGCCACAGGCGCCACGGAGAAGCATAAACGGGACTGTGAAAATCCTTGCAAAAGCCACATTTTTACTGATGACTCTAAAAGATCCCCTACAGGGAGCCCTCACACAAACGTGCAAGGAACAAGATGCTCCCACCCCACCCACCCCAGTCCCATTTCTCTATTTCTCCTTCAGGAACCTTGACACTAAGCCATAGCCCTCCAGTTTCCCCCAGCACCCGACTCTGGCCTCCTGCCTCTTCACCAAACCCCTAGCCTTCCTAATCTTTCCACTCCCAGACAGTAGATTTTCATTCTTTCATTACATTAAATTTGCAGTGGTCACAGCATGAAGCCAGGGGCACTCTCCTCTCACTCCTCAGCAGATCTGGACACACCCCAGGCCTTGTAAGGAAATACCATGCCCATAGGCATGAGGGGTGCTTGCGGAGGCTGAGAGTAAAAGGCCTGACACTGTAGTCCAGGAGATAGACTTCCTGTCATGGGCTGGCTCCTTCGGGAAATAGGATTCTCTTTCCACGTCCACTTACTCACCCTGCAAGTGTTATTGTATGTCTATACCACAGTGTGTTTCTTCTTCTAAGTAGATGATAAAACCTTGATGAAAAGAATTCTGCCTTTCCCATACCTTTGGGGTTCCTTCCATAGCCAATCACTGTGTTTGTTTATTAGGTGTGGATAAATCACTGGTCCCTCCCCAAAGAGTGTCATGTTAACTCTTGTGTGTTCTTCTCCCCAGAAAGACTATATCCAAGTAATAAAGAATCAAGCTCTGAATGCAGTCTCTGAGCACAAAGGCCAAACATGTATGTAAATGTGATAGGATGCTAAGAATCAGCATCCAAACAGGAAATTGATCCTAGAGGACTCATGGGTAAACTGTAGGCAATCCACACAGCTCCAGTGGGTACCTGCCAGTTACTTCTGACCCTGGTCAAGGAATGGCTTTTGAAAGCTCAGCTTTCACAGAGGACAATGCTAGGTCATTGTCCACACCTACCTTCCCCTAATGGGAGAAGTGTGTCAGGCTGTTGGGCCAGACCTGTAGCCATGACTTGCCCTGCTGTTGATGGACAGGCCCCAGATAAAAGGGACTGTGCCCACAGGGTTCAGATTCAGAAAGCCTGCCTTTTCTCCCCAGCTACCAAAAAAATACCTGATAAAGAAACACAGGACGAGGAAGGGAGGGTGGGAGGGAGGAAGGGAGGGGGGAGGAGGAGGAGGAAGAGGAACAGTCACACTCAAAAAATAGGTCAGTGAGAACTGACAAAACTTCCTGCAAAAATCCCGCGTGCTCCTCACCCTGACACAAAGCCGCTCCCCAGAGTCCAGGGGAGCCAGTTGCGCTGATCAAGACACACAGGCTCCAAAAGGCAAATCAGCATCCCAGCATCTGGCAGGCCTGCGAGAGCAGAGGGCAGCAAGAGCCCTCAGCCCTCTGAGCCCTGTCAAGTGCAGTTCACATGGCGAAATCAGTGTCGTAAACGCGAGCCGAAGTTCGCTAGTGAGCAGCTCTCTAATGGGCAATTACCTCTTCTCTCGGCTCCCACTCCTGTGGCCCTTCCTCCCTCACGCTAAGGAATAGCAGGCCATAGAGGATATGAGGGAGACAGCAGTTTTATTTAGTCTGCCTAAGAAGTCACCTTTTATGCAATTCTGAGGTGTGTATAATTACAGGCACAGTTAATGTGCTTAAGAGCTTAGAGGAAGCAATTGTGTATGAAAGATAACTTCCTAACAGACAGCTTTATTACAGCCAGGCTGGCAGCTCCGGGCTCCGGAATCGTGCGCACCTCTGCCTGCGTACTTCCGTCCTCTCCTCCTAGCATGGCTCAGCTCTGGAAAGATGCTGTCAATTGTGGAAATATGAGGCTAGCCCCACCTCTCAGGGGTCACACATAGCAGAACAAGTCTTCAAATCGCTTGTTGCTGACCAAGACATACAGAAGCCCAGCCAAAGGCCCCAAAAAGCCAGGAAAGAAGGTTCACAAATTAGTCTAAAAGCTGACAATGAGAGACCATGTGCCAGAATTTCAATACAGATGAGGAGTCAGTTTGAGGTGTTTTCGAATGACGAGGAGATTTCAAGGGAATGAGATCCTGGAAGCAGCATTGAGCAGGGTGGAAGAGCGCGTAGACCCGTGCACCAGTCGGCATCCTACTGAAGCCCTCCTCTGGGGAGAGCAGGGACACACCATTCTTTGTCCCTGAACAGTGTCACTTCTTCAAAAGCTTAGATTACCCATGAACAAAAGGGAATGTTCCCTACCAAAGGCCTCGGAAATATATGGGGAAATAGTCATGTATATCACTGAGGGGAGCCCAACATGGATGGATCAAGTCCATTGAGAGAGAGAGAACTAGAAGGAAGGAATGCGTGAGAGAAGTGAGTAAAAAAAAAAAATCAATTCTAGCACTCAAGTTTCCTCTCCTACACACACACACACACACACACACACACACACACACACACACTTCCTCTCTCCCTCCCTCCCCACCCCTCTCTCTGTATGTCTCCATCTCTCTGTCTCTCCATCTCCATGTGTAAACTACACACACACACACACACACACACACACACACACACACACACACCACCTGCCATATCTACATAGCTAGGAGGAAAAAAAAAAAACAGTGAGAACGACATCCTGACAGACATACAGACAGGCAGGAGCACAGAGAAGTTTCAACTGGAACAATCTTTGGCCCTTTAAAGACTGAGGCAGACTGGGTTTGGCTTTGGCTTGAGGTCAGAGCAGGCGCATTTTTGTGAATGTAAGCACAGTTTAGTGATATCATCTCTTGGTACTTACTACATGTTCTTGCTAAAATGGGACCAAGAACACCCTGTCCCTGTCCGAACAGGTTGTTGTTAATGGTCTGGAAAAAGCAACAGGCCAAAACCTGGACTAGATGGGGGTAGTTCACAGCCTGTATTTTCCAGTTCTTTCTTAGAATCAGCCTCCAGCTTGCTGGAGAAGCACAAAGAGAGTCTACTCGGTGGACTTTATTATCTTTCATTTAACTTGTTCCTCTCCTGCCTGAGGCCATTGGCATGCTTTTTAACTGGATCTCTCCGCTCCTTCCTTTCAATACAAGCTGCACTACTTTTCAGCTCCTAAAACATTATTGTTGGTTAAATACTGTGTGTGGTGGGGGGGGGGGGGCTTGAGTGACACTGTCCATATTGTTCAGCTCAGTACTACAGCAGAACCAATAAAGACCGGCTTCCCGATTCTCTGTGCCCATTGTAGCTTCCATCTCCAGCGCCACCTCCTAATCCCAAATGACTGCTGGACCACCAACTGTCTCACCCACTTAGAAAGTCTAAAAGGAAGGTCTCCCTGCTCAGTCAGCCATCATAAGCAGGCTTCCTGAAGGTTCCACACAATTCTTCTGCTTATACTTGTCAGTCAAAACCTAGTCACAGTGGACTGGGAATACAGCCCAGGAGAGGATGGAGTACTTTCCTTTCATGCACAACCTGAGTTCTATCAATAGCACTGCATAAACCAAATGGTAACACATTCCCATAATCCCAGCACTTGGGAGGTGGAGGCAGGGGGATGGCATTGACGACCATCCTTGGCTATGTAGTGAGTGAGATGTATAAGTCCCTGTCTCCAAAATAAAAAAATGTACTGAGTTCATTGTCATTCCAAGTAAAATTGGATGTTGGGGAAAACTTAAATGAAACGTTTTTATTTGCTCAGCAAGTGTTTATTGAATGTCGCTACTGTGCCCACCCTTGTCTGCAATATCTAATCTCAGCCGTCACATAACCCCCCCTCCTGACCCTGACAATGCTGTCCCCAGCAGCCACATCTTGGGAACTTATCATCAAGAAGTGGTAGCAACATCTCCCTGTTTAGACTTCTCTCAGCAGATGTTTAGTTTCCGTGTTCCCAAACTAGTAGGAATACATCTAAAGTGCATGATTTCCCAGAAGTCATTGCAACAGGATCGGAGTCCATCCCAGGTCAAATGGGGAGATGGGGAGGAAGAGGTGAAGCACTCTGATACTCTCTTTAAGAACGTCCTCCAGGAAAGGACACTCTCCAACCTTTTGAGCTTCCTGTAGCCTGTGCAGTGTGCTCCAGGTTCTCAGCTTTGTGAGCCGTGAGCCATGCTGAGGTGGGCTTTGGTGATGCAGCTGTCTCTGAGCCATTTCTGCTCCTGTAAGTAACCGGCCCATATTTCTGTACATAACTCCAATAAAACTCATTGGTTCACCAAAAAAAAAAAAAAAAAGAACGTCCTCATGGTCAGTCTCTGGCTTCTGTGGTGGCTTTGAACTACATTTCCCATCATTCCCTTCTCTCTACAGTTCTAGACTCAGTTTAGCTAGATACCTTTGATCTAAGATACAGCACAAATGAGTGAACTGTGGTCATACTTTTGATGCTGGCTGCTCATGGACCTGCTGTCCTGCCTTGTTGTAGCAGGACGATGCCCATATGTCCATCCTCCCGAGCTCCTGTCAGATTTCCTCAGGGCCTCAGATCCTGGGCTGAGAGCCACTCCACGGTCCTCTCATGTGGAGCAGCGGCATAGGAATGGATACCAGCATTCCTGTCGGCCACCCACAGCAAAAAGTTGGAGACAGTGAGAGTCAAGAGCAGCTAACAGTTTATTCTTAAAAGTTCCAACCATCCTTGAAGGTCACAGTTCATCTCACAGATTCATTTTCTCTTTGCTTTTGTTCACCCCCTGTGTTCTTTCCCACAACCAGTCAGGATAGTCCTTAGTAAACTCAGGCCCAATAACAGATGCTGAGAAACGGCCTGCTTGGACTGTCCCCACTAGCTCCTCCAACAGCATGGTCCAAACCTGTAATAGAACCCCCTCCCTCACTTCTCTGAATGAAGCCTGGCCACAGCATTATCCACTGGGTTTCCCACTCACTTTACAGCGCACAGAACAGGGGCAACATGTTAGCACCAACACAACCTGCATTTTCTCAAAACTCTTCGCAAGTCCTAGCTATGTGATCTAGCACCTCTCTTGAAAATGTCACTGTGTGTGACAGCTAATATTTGTTTCAGCTTCTGCACAGCTACAGAAATTCAGAGAAGGGAAGAATTATGTTTCCATGCTGCCATAGGTAACAGTGAACAGGGGATGGGTTTTGGAGGTTATGGAATATGTAGCAATAGATAGGTAGATGGCAGACAGACAGACAAACAGATGATAGATAGATAGATAGATAGATAGATAGATAGATAGATAGACAGATAGACAAATAGATGTTAGATCAGTGGACAGATAGATAGTTAGATGTTAGATGGGTAGATGGAGGGTAGAAGATAGATGAAGAAGAAGAAGAAGAAGAAGAAGAAGAAGAAGAAGAAGAAGAAGAAGAAGAA
>CABHPP010146318.1:38228-67413 GCA_902168425.1 Peromyscus attwateri
AAGAAGAAGAAGAAGAAGAAGAAGAAGAAGAAGAAGAAGAAGAAGAAAGATAGATAGATAGATAGATAGATAGATAGATAGATAGATAGATAGATAGATAGACAGACACTAGATGGGTAGATAGATGGTAGAAAATAGATGATGATGATGATGATGATGATGATGAAGATGAAGATAGATAGATAGATAGATAGATAGATAGACAAATAGATGAAAGATACATATATACATATTAGATGATAGAAAGAAAGAAAGCATAGATAGATAGATAGATAGATAGATAGATAGATAGACAGATAGATATGACAGTAGGTAGATTAATAGATGATAGAAATAGATTCATAGACAATAGATGGTATATTGGCTGATTTAGATATGTATACTTTCAAAAGCAAATGTGAAACTTCTCTATCACTCTTTCCTGATAGCTAACACCATCAGGCAGTCTACAGAGTTGTAGGCAATAGTGGGATCCTCACGGTTATGAACATGTCCAACTCAGACCTCATTAACATAGCACAAGATGAACCCAGTTTCTACTAATCTTCCTATTTTCCTGAATGATGTTGTCACAGATGCTCTGACTGAACTTTTTAATATTTTTAATTTTAAAAATAGACACTGAGAAACGTCCAAAATATTTTCTTACTATTGTGTAGACACGTGACCAGTCACCCTTTAATCACTGTGACCAAATACCTGCTGTGAACAACTGAAGTGGGGAAAGGAGCCTGAGAAGGTTCAACTCTGTGGCCATCTGGATGCACTGATTCAGGCTGGGGACAAGGCAAGAGCAGTCACAGTGGGGACCTGTGGTGATGTTTTATTTGTGCTGCAATGTGGTGATATTTTATTTGTGCTTTAATAAATAAAGCTTGCCTGGAAATCAAAGGAAAAAGCCAGCCATTATAAGTAAACACAAAAGTCATGCAATGTTAGCACACGCCTTTAATCCTATCACTTGGGAGGCAGGGATCTGTTTGGATCTATGTGAGTTCAAGGCCACACTGGGAACAGAGCCAGGCATGGTGGCACATGTCTTAAATTACAACACTAGTTAACCATGGAGGTCTGGAGGTCTGTACAGACAGACAGGAAGTGACAGAGCTGGGCAGGAAGAGGAAGTGATGTAGCTGGACAGAGAGAGCAAATCAGATGGCAGAACAGCAAAGCATGTAGACAGAAGTATCTCACTTTTGGAAGCTGTGGAGTTGGTGAGGTGAGGTTAGCATGTGGCTGTTCCTATTCCTCTGATCTCTCTCAGGTTTTCACCCCTATATCTGGCTCCGTGTTTTCTAATAATAAGACTATTTAGAAATTCGTCTACAGGGCTCATACAGCAAAGCAGCACAGTGCTCATGCCGCACATGCCATGCCACAGCAGCTCAGAAGCACACAGAGGGAGAGAGTCTAAGCACAAAGTCACAACCCTGGTGACCTACCTCCTCCGACAAGGCCTACCTCCTCATTCCTACCATCTCACGATAATGCTATTACACTTTGACTCTATCAGCTAGTTAATCCATGAGCGATGTCAGGGCCCCCGTGTCCCCATTACCTTTCCACGTTGGGTCCACATTTCCTAGTCAAACCCTTATAGTTATCTCAGTTTCATGAGTCACGTTTGAGTGAGCTTTTCTGAGGCTGGAGGATTATGAATGCAAGGTCCCCCTGAGCTACCTAACAAGTATGAGACTAGTCTTAGCTACATAGCAAGACTCTTTCTCAAAAAAAAAAAAAGTAAACAAAAAGGTCATGTTTAACAAACTTAAGTGAAATTTATGGATAAAAGTAATGGTTGTACTTTGGGTGATTCTCTTGAATTCTACATATGATATTAGTATATTCTAAATAAATAAGATTACTATGGTATGAGTATGTGGAAGAGTTTCTGTTTGGGAAATTAAGTGAAATGTTTAAGAACTGTCTTCTTGGTTTTTTAGAGACATCAGGCTGGGGTTGAACTCATAGAGATCCACCCACCTCTGCTTCCCAAGTGCTGGGATTAAAGGAGTATGCCACCACTGCCCAGCTACTAAGGATTATCTTGAAAACAGCACATGTCAGTATAAAGACATTCTCCATGTTGTGCTTTATAGAGCAGAATACCAACAAGTCTATCTTTGTCTAACAGGCTTGATTCACACAAGGTTAAATAATATTCAAATTGATTGCTCTACCTCAAAAATCCTCAATGATTTTTATAGACGTGCTCTTATGTTATCAAAGAGGAATGGCCTGGTTTGCTGTCTGCTGATGTGGTAGACACCATCACCATGACAACGTAGGTTTATTTGAGCATATACTTCCAAGAGACATGGTCCATCAGTGAAGGACGTCAGAGTAAGAACTGAAGCAGAAACCACGGGAGAACACTGCGTACCAGTTTCCTCACTGGCTCATGCTCAGTTATCTCAGACAGCTCAGGCCCACCTGCTCAAGGATGGTACCACCCACAGTGGGCTGTGCCCTCCCACATCAATCAACAATCAAGGCAAAATCTCTCACAGGAAATGAGAAGGGAAAAGGAAAGTGGAGAAAGGAAAAGGAAACAGGAAGGAACTTAAGAAATGGCACTGTCTCTATTGGACAACAATACAGTCTTCCACATAGAAAGCCATAAAGATACGCACATGTAACTATTGGAGTTCCTAAGTGAACACCGTAAACTTGCAAGATAGAATTTTAAAAACAGTACTGTTTATGGCGGCAACAACAAAGAATGTAGGTGTAAAGCTAATCAAGGAGGTAAAAGATCTGCAGACTGAAAGGTGTATCACAAAGAATTTGGAGAAAATGCAAAGGAGTAGAAAGACAGCCCATGTTCATGGACTAGAAGAACTAACATTGTAAAAAATGCTCACGCTACCCAAAGCAATCCACAGACTCAATGTAATCCCTCTCAAAATTCAAACGTCATTTCACACAGAGATAGAAAAACTACTTAAATGTGTATATAACCATAAAAGACCCCTAACAGTCAAAGCAGACAAGCAAAAAGAATGAAACTGGAGTATTACACTCCCTGCTTTCAAAACATCTTATGGAGATGTTAGAGCAAAATATCATGGTACAGACACCAAACAAACATGTCAGCCACCGACACAGAGTGGAGAGCCCAGAAAGAAACTCCTTGTTTTACAGTCAATTGATCTCGAGCAAAGTCAGTAAGAACAAACAACAGAAAAGACCAACGCCTCCCATAAAAGGTGGTGGAGAAAATGGATATTCACATGCAGGGGAATGAAATTATCCCTTGTCTCACAAAATCTGTTCAAATAAATCCAAAGCAGAGTGAAAACTTAAGTATAAAATTGGAAACTCTAAAACTAACAGAAGAAAATAGAGAGTGAAGTATCCATGACATTGGTCTGGGCAACAATTTTTTTCTATAACCTCAAAAGCAAAAGAAACAAAATCAAAAATAAACAAATGGGATATCATCAAATTAAGAAGCTTCTCTCTACAGGAAGGAAAAACATAAAATGCGGCACTGCTAAAGAATGGGGGAAAACGTTTGAAAGCACGTATCTAACAAGGGGTAAATATTCACGTCTATTAGGAATGCAAGCATTCGATAATAAGGAAACAAATATCCTGACGAAAAGGTGGGTTAAAGGCGCTGGAGAGATGGCTCCGTAGTTAAGAACACTTGTTGCTTTTGCGGAGGACCCAGGTTTGATTACCAGCACCTACATGGTGGCCCACAACCATCTGTAATTCTAGTTCCAGGGGAATCTACTGTCCTCTTCTTGTGTCTGCAAGCACCAAGCATGCACGTGGTACACATACATACATGCAGGCAATATATGTATATATAAATGAAGTGAATAAACTTAATTAATAATGGACAAAGAAGATAAATAGGTATTTCCCAAAAGAAGATACATAAATGACCAACAGGGATATGAAAAAATTCTTGGTAACTGTAGTCACTAAAGAAATTCAAATCAAAGCCATAGGAAGAAATTACCTCATACCTTTTTAAATGGCTTCTATCAAAAACAAAAGCAAGTCTTAAGGAGGCATCTTCCCAAAGGACTCTAGCCCATGTCCAGTTGGCATGAAACTAGTCAGGACATTGTCTGAACACCACAGGCATGCCTGGTGTTCGTGGGTCAGAAGAGGCCATCAGATCTCCTGAAAATGGAATTAGAGATTGTTGTGAGCATGAGTGCTGGGAACCAAACCTGGGTCCTCTGCAAGAGAAGCGAGTCACTGAGCCATCTCTACAGGCCTGACGCTGATCATTTAATGCTACGGTAAGAAAAGGACACCACGAACCACACCAGCATAAAGCTCCTGCAGGACAGTCACCAAAGAGAGGAGAGCAAGATGTAAAAAGAAACTATGAGAAATAAAAGACATTTTTAAACTATACACACACACACACACACACACACACACACACACACACACACACACACGCGCGCGCGCGCGCGCGCAAACACAATTAAACTGAATTGGTACTGTGAGAAAAATACAACTGAAGTATTATTTTGACAAGAAAATCATGAACATTAGAAGAAATTCTGCGAGTGGCCGTGCACTGTGTCATCTCATAAATAGAGCATGGGTGTGCTTGTGTTTTAACTGTTGATTATGAGGGAGGGAACCCCACACGTGGAGGTCAGAGGAAAACTTCATGAAAGGGTAACGTGTACAGTCTGCTCTCCTCCTCCACCTTTGTGTGGGTTCTGGGGTCCGGACTCAGGTTGCTGGGATTCCACAGCAAGTTCCCTTACCTGCTGAGTCATCCATCCAACCCTCTCGTTTTTAAAAAGAATCACTGGGGCCTGGAGAGATGGCTCCACAGTTAAGAGCACTTGCTGCTCTTGCAGAGGACCCGGGTTCAGTTCCTGGTTCCCACATGGTGGCTCACAACTGTCTATAACTCCAGTTCCAGGATATCTGAAGTCCTCTTCTGGCCCCACAGACACTACACAGATGACTGCACATACATACTTACACATATATACACAGATACATACATACATACTTACACATACATACACATATACATACATACATACTTGCACATATATACATACATACACATATACATACATACTTACAGGAGAAACACACACATAAAATAAAAATAAATCTTTTTTTAAAGCACTTAAATCGTGAAACTGCTGAAAGAAAAATTAAATTTAAAGAGAAAGAAGGAAATGTTGAGATTCAAGAAAGTTTAGCAAAGACATCGGTAAACACATGAATATTTATAGAGAAGACTGGCTCTGTAAAGTGGTGGTAGCAGTTGCCTATGGGACAAAAGCAATGCGATCTGAAGTATTGGACAAGGAAGCTGGGAAGGTGACTTAGTAGTTAGTGTGTGCCAAGCATGAGGACCACAGTATAGACGCCCAGCCTATGTGTAAAGGCTGAGTGGGTGTGGCTGTCCACCCGTAATTAGAGCTTCAGAAGGAGGGGCCAGGGAATTGCCATGGCAAGCCAGCTGGCAAGAAAAGGCAAGGCCATGTCTGGGTTTGACTGAGAGACCCTGCCTCCATGAATAGAATGGAAGAGCAATGAGGACATCCCCTGACATCAACCTTGGGTCTCCCTATGACCTCACACATGTGCATCCTCAGTCATATATACCTGCCCAGGCAAGTGCTAACATGAATACACATACATATAAACAAAATACACACACACACACACACACACACACACACACACACACACACACACAATGAACATAAATATCCTAAAACAACAGAGGAATGGTTAAGGTTAAACACCCCACCGTATTAGTCAGTGATCATCGTGAGTCAGGAAGTGGATATGACTGATGCTTAACACGAGTATGAAACACATACATGTTGGCAATATGAAATTACACACATGTTGGCAATAACCAGGAAAAGGTCAGGAATGGGGTACACGGCTTCCAAGGACCCTGAGGTGGACGGAAGAAGAAATTGAACTAAACTTACCGACAAGGTGGAAAATGGGAAGACTGAAGCCAAGACAGACGTAAGAGAGGAAGAGGAAAAGTACAGTAATGACGGTAGATATACATTTCTCGGGTTAAGAACAATTACAGCTGCACATGCCTGTATGTGTACCAGTATGCACACCCATGTGCATACATGCGGAGGCCGTTGGGAGTCTTCCATTGCTCTCCACCGTATTCTTTGAGCCAGGATCTCTCAGTAAGCCTGAAACTCACTGTTTCAGTGATGGTGGCCAGCGAGCTCCTAATTCTGTGGTTGCAGACACATGTAGCCATGCCCAGTTTCTATGTGGGCTCCGGGAATTTGGATTCAGGTTCTCTTGTTCTCACCGAAAAGCACTCCCACCTCTCAACCAACCCTTCAGCTCCTCAAATTGCTTTTTAAAAATCAAAACCTGGTCATACACTTTTGTAATGAATATGCTTAAAATTATACGGTTACATAAATACTATAAATAAAGGAATCAAGACAAGATAAACCCCCCAAATGAAAACCAAATAAAGGGCTGCCCTTGGTACATGTTAGGAGACAAAATAAACTTTAAAGAAAAAACGTTGAAGCAGGGGAAATGTTCGGTGCTCAGTGACAAAAGGAAAAGCCATCTGGAAGACATTATTGTTTAAAACGTACATTTATTTAATAAAGTAACCTCAAAAAATATATAAAAATTTTTGGAATCACAAGGACAAATGAACTAATTCAAAAATGTTATGCAAGATTCTAGCACACAGCTACGAGCGTTTGGAGAATTAAGTAGAATTTTAAAAAAAATAGAAAAGACGTCAAAGGCTCTTATAGAAGAATGCAAACCAGCAACCCATTACAGAGGGGGAGATGTGCATTGATACACCCTGAATTCTCTCATTAGGAAATGCACGTAGTTTCAAATATGCAGAAACCACTTTTTTAAGCAGTTTCAAATATGCAGAAACCACTTTTTTAAGCAGTTTCAAATATGCAGAAACCACTTTTTTTTTCAGCACTCAGGGAAATGGGCAGCACGACCAGGACACGGTGCAGAAGGATTTGGAAGCTCTCCACTGACTCTCGACAGCATCTGCGGGACTTTTATTAGCCTCATCGTGTTCTGTTCAAGACCAAACGCCTAATCAGAGACGAGCGCTGAAGAGGCTGAGCAGAGGGAAAAGGGTCCTTGAACATGGATGCGGGCACTCCTCTGATCCAAGCCGGTGCCCACACGCTCCCATACGGTGTGTTGTTGTTTTCTTGATGGGCTAAGGCGAGAATTTGTCCACACTTTAGGTCAAGACCATACACTATGGGACAAGTGCCCTCAAGGGTACTCCGCACTGAAGGAGGCATCAGGAAAGGGGACAAGAATTTGCAGAAGGCACACAGGATCTAAGAAACTGTAGCTGGGATTCACAGCGTCCTTGGGAGAAGAGCCATTCTCTGTACCTCCTGGGGACCTCATCTAGTTTCCTGGTCCACCTGTTCTGTTCTCTTCCCTCGGCCCAGCTCCCTCCCACACCTTCAGATCACCGGCCTGCACAGTGGCAGCAAGCTCTGATTGTCATCATTTTGAATTACTGGAAAAGAGCCAGTCCATGAAAAACTCACATCCCCAAACGGCATGCAGCTATGATCCCTCGACCACACCATCCAAGGCCAGGAGAAGTGGCAGAATCCAATCATTTCATGGTTGTTTCCGGTGGGGGGAAAAAAAACTGAAGACAGGGGAACCATGAGAAACTGACCCCACACACTGGGCAACACAAATCACTCTACTCAGTTTCCAAGAAGAAAATAAAAACAGCATTTACAAGAAGAACAAGACATGAAGGTTGACCAGTCCGAAGTATCTAGTGAAGGACTCATGATCACTTTGATGTTCAGTCAACAAACACTGGTTAAACATATATCATGTGTCAGGAGGTAACCCAGGGAAGGAGTCAGAATGGGAAGTTGGAGTCCTCAGGGAAAGCTGTGCTGCTTTTACTGTAGAAAACACAAAGGTCCACACTGCTGGGGAGCTCTGAACATGACCAAGAGAGATTTACTCACGTCATCCTTGAAGGACCCACCTCTGGCTTGCAGGATGCACGGAGCTTTAGCCTTTTAGCCCCAGCTTCCTCATTACCTCTGAGAACAGACATTTCCTCTTAGAAAAAGACTTGCAAAAAAGAAAAACAGCTAGAAAAATGTGCATTCCATCGTGTTTATTTTTAACAAGTTTACAAACCCACCCAATCAACAGGAGCCTGTATAATATGGAGACTGGGGATTGCCAGCGCACACAGTCAGAAGTGGGCAGTGTCAGGGTGCCTGCAGCATGCCACACCTACCAGAACCATCTATTCCAAATACACCTCTGCTGCTGGATTTAGACAGTGCCTGCCTGCGCTAAGAACATCGCGGATGTATTAGTCCTTACTTCCTGCATTTCTACAAAGGATAAAATACTACATCCTGGAGAAAAAGCAAAAAAAAAAAAAAAACAAAACAAAACAGAGAGCTTAATTTGCCGCACAGACTTGGTGAGAAGGGGGTTTGCATTCCTAACCCCCAGTCTCCTGTGAGGAACAGAAAACCCACAGCCCAACCATTCAAACTCCCCAGGCACGATCCCAGGTCACCTGCTTTTAATTAGCCCTGACCATGGCCATGAGTTGCTTTTTAAGGTCAAAGTCAGAAAAATAAAACCAGCAGAAAATTCAAGTTAAATGCTTCCTTTTCTTAAAAGGATGAGAGGGTACTCAGGGCCAGTGCTGGGGTGGGGACCCAGAGATGACAGCATTAGTCCCCCTGTCCCTTCTCTGTTAAGAAGTGACTTCGCTTTGGAGGGATCTCTACACACGGCTGGCCAAGGCCCACCTTTCTGGGTCATGGGCTATTGGACCAAGACAGAGTCCATGTGGCTTGCTTGAAAACTTGGCCTCTTTGGGTGGGAGAGGTTAAGAATTCCCCTGGGAAGGAATGCTGGAGGATCTGCAAATCCACTGGGGCCATGGGGATTCAGCCAGACATAGCGGGAAATATGATCTCACTTAGCCCTCTAAAACCCTTCCAGAGGGCTCCTTAGAAAGTCTGGCATGGCTGTCCCCTAGTTAGGCCTGCCTAAAGACCCCGAAGTCAGCCATGGAAAACCTCAGAGGTAGAAACTGGCTGATATGCACCTGCCTTTCTACAAGTATCCTCTTCAGAGTTGGTGACTTTGAGTATGACATCTTTCTATTGTTCTGTCTCCGGAGTTTGTCATCCTATGGTCTCTTTTCCCGTGATGCAAATGGATCAAACTCAATACAGCATTCACCAAGTTGAGGTCCATTGACCTTAGTAATGTGTTTTCTTCTAGGAATAGTCAATGTGTGTCTTGCCAATCACCTTTCACCCATAGGGATCAATACAAGTTCCTGGGACTCGTTCCCACTGTGGTTCCTCTGTATCCGGTACACTGGTTGGCCACGGAGTTTGTTTCCCCATGCGTACTGTAAGGACTTTAACACCACACGTCTCCTGATTCGAAAGATTAAATTAGAAAATGTAACTATTTGCCATACTACAATCACAATGATTTCAAGCAAGAAAGCATGGACCTGTGCTAAATCTAGTAGATAACAGTGGGATAAGAAACGGGATCTTCTTCTCATGGCTTCCCGGGATCCTCCAGATGGCGTCCATCAGTTCTAAGTGAAACACAGTTACCTTACGGCGCTGAAAACCGCAGGACACTGCCCCAGGCAGGGAATCAAGGTTTATCCAGGAGTCACCCTTCCCTGGATCCCCTCTCCCCAGTCCACCATGGTCTGAAAACACTGAATGGAAAGTTCCAGAAATAAGCAGTTCCTAAGGTTTAAAAATAACTTTTACTATAATGTTGTCATATTGTTCCTTTTTATTATTAGCTATGTTGTTTGCCTTTTACTGTGCCTGACTTATGAACTCCATCTTGACATAGGTGTGTATGCTGTTATGGTTGAATGTGAAACGCCCCCCGTAGGCTTTCTCCTCACTCAGTGGCACTATCTGGGGAGGCTGTAGAACCTTTAACTGAAGAAAGCTGGTCCCTGGGTGGGGTCTTCTGGGTTATCACCTGACCAGTCCATTTTCTGATCCACCAAGATGTAAGCGGCATCCTCACAATTCCACTGCCCCAGCCCTAACACTCCATGAACTCTGCCAGACCTCCCTCTCCACAATGGGCTGTACCTTCTAAAACCATGAACCAAAGTAAATCTTTCTTCCCGAGAGAAAAGTTGACTCTTTCATGTATTTGATCCCGATTAAGAGAAAATTAACATGTGCTTCGGGAATAAGCAGAATATGTGCGCACAGTGCAGACTGATTTCAAGCATTTGTTGGGGGCTAAAAGCAGACTCTGTAACGTCAGCAGAAACAAAGAGATGTGTGTCACACTTCTGAGAGAGCTTTGAGAAGAGCACACTTAGAGAGCACCCTTGTTAAAAATCTTAGAACCAGAATTTGTCACCTAGAGACAAGAGATAAGGTCGTATAATAACTATTATACAAAATAATTGACACATGTACCTTAAAAATTTCAAAGTATGGGCTGGAGAGATGGCTCAGTGGTTCCGAGTACTGCCTGCTCTTCCAGGGGACCTGGGTTCAATTCCCAGCACCTACATGGCAGCTCACAGCTGTTTATAATCAGGCATGCATATAGTATTCAGACACACATGCAGATAAAACACCCATGCACATTAAATACATAAATAAACACATTTCTGTAGATGTAAAAGTCACTAAGAGGTGACATAATGCCCCCCAATACATGGAGCTTGTGACCAGGTATGGTACAAAACAGAAGGGCCCTTATAGTTGGAGAAATAACCCAGGTAAACCCATCTAATGACATGAAGCCTTAAGGGGAAGCCTGGCTTGGCACGCTGTGCCCAGGAAGATGAAAGGGTGTCTGAGAGATGTGCTGGCGTGAGAAGGACTCAACCAGCCACCCTGGCTTTGATAGTAGAAGAGGGTACATGTCTCAAGGAATGCCAGTGGCACCTGGGGAACCTGCAGAAGGAACTCAGCTTTGCTTCACCTCAGTTTCAGCCCATTGAGACCATTGACAACTACGCAAGAGGTGTGATTCTGTAGCAAAAATGGAATTTAGCAGAACAACTGGGCAACTGGGCAAGATGTGTATCTGTAGCGAGGCGTGGGGGATCATGCCTGTAATCTTAGTACTTGTGAGATAGACCCAGGAGGATCAGCAGTTCAAGGTCCTCTTTGGCTATGTAGCAAATTCCAAATCAGACTGGAATACATAAAACACTGTGTCAAAAAAACAAAACAAAAATAAAATGGTTTGGAGCATTCACAAGCACACACTGCTCTTGCAGAGGGCCCATGTTCAATTCCCAGCACCCATGTCAGGAGGCCCACAATCACCTATAACTGCCGCTCCATGGGATCCTGGCTCCTCTAAACTCTGTGAGCGCCTGAACTCACACACACACACACACACACACACACACACACACACACACAAATAATAAAAATAGGGGTTGGGGAGATGGCTCAGTAGTTAAGAGCACTTGCCCCTCTTGTAGAAGACCAATTCCCACATGGCAGCTCACAACCAACTGTAACTCCAGTTCTGGGGGACCTGACGCCATCTTCTGGCCTCTAGGGGCACTCACTGCACACAGGTGGTACACAGTCTTAGTCACTGGTCTATCGCTGTGAAGAGACACCATATGGAGGCAATTCTTACAAAGAAAAGCATGTAATTGGGGGCTTGATTATACTTTCAGAGGTCAGTCTACTATCATCATGATGGGGAGCATGGTAGCATGCAGACAGACATGGTCCTGGAGAAGTAGCTGAGAGTTTTACATCCTGATCCAGAGAGACAGAGAGAGAGAGAGAGAGAGAGAGAGAGAGAGAGAGAGAGAGAGAGAGAGACTGACTCCAGGTTTGGCATGGGCTTTTGATACCTCTAAGCTCACTCCCAGTGACATACTTCCTCCAGCAAAGCCACACCTCTCAATCCTTCTAATCCTTTCAAATAGTGCCACTCCCTGTGACTAATCATTCAAATATATGATCCTCTTGGGGCCATTCTTGTTGAAACCACCACATATACACATATATGCATGCAGACAAAACACTCATACACATAAACTGAAAATAAATATTTTTTAAATAACCATAACAAATAATTTATAAAATTTTAAAACACAAAACAAAAATACGCATACTTCTAAAAATAGTTCAGAAAACTCATATATACATGCAGGAACATGTATTATTAAATGAGTTTGGGTGAAGCACTTGTCTACACTGACCTTCAGTTTTCCCACATGCGAACAGGAAATACCTAGCCATGAGGCCATGAGGATTCGATGATCTGACATATGTAAATACCACAGAACAAGGTTGAGCATCTAGTAGGTTTTATATGAGGCTGGGCCTCTGCATAGTTGAGTTCTAGGAGGCAATGAGAAAGGGTACTGTCTAAACAATCTCCTCCAGACCCCTCCAGCCGGGCACTGAGATCCATCATCAGAGGTCTATCACCTGCAGATTAAATGTTAGGTCTTGCTGAAACTCACTGACTTTTACTCACTATTCAGAGTTTGGTATTCAAATAAGCCCCCTCAGACCTTTACTAAGACCAGATACCTATGATAAGAGAAAGAAATCAACATGAAGACATGGATTCCAAAGGCTACTTATTACTCCAAGGATAACAACTCTGGAAAAGTAGACACTAAGATAAATAATACTCTGATGAGTATGAATTTACTCTATTCTCTTAAGATATTCCATAAAGAGATTACCCATAGAGGAACTAGAATTTGACAGTGTATGTCTCAGCAACAACACCGAGCCTAGGAAGATGATGAAGTGCTTTTAACACAGAAAGAAGAGAGCTTTGAACCTATGTTATATTTAGCCATTCAAATGTAGAGGTGTGATAACAGTGCTCATAGGGAGTGATACCTCAGGGTCTGCCGCTAAATGCTCCACACTGAAGACGTCTTTGGAGAAAAAACTCAAATATTAAAAAAAAAAAAAAAAAAGGCCAAGAAAAACTTCAAAAGTATGGAGAGCAAGGAATCAAATTTCATTATTGTCTCGATTTTTGAAAAAAAAAATTAGATAAAAGTAAGAGGGTATATTGACAACAAAAATAAATTCTAAATACTGTTTCATGGAAAGTCTCTTAGAACACAGCAATATAGAAGTTGATTGGCTTTAGTACAATGAGGATGAACGAGTAAGTAAAAGGCAAACACCGAGGAGGATAGAAGTGGAACACAAAATGATGAATGTCACAGAAAAAACAACTTCAATCCAGACCACAAAAAGCAGAGAAATGAGAATATAGGAAAATAAATGGAACACACAGCGGAAGTAGATCTTACCATAATTACGGCAAATCTAAGTTAAACTGTTCGTGAAGCCCTGCTGAATATCAAAATTCCAAGGTGTAATAAAATGATTCCTCCCGTTCTATATACACATTATGCCTTTTGAAATTCCTTTCAGTGACGTTGTACAGATTTCAGTGGGCAGATCTGCCATCTGAGTATTTCATAATAAGTAAAATTAACTGTGTCGTCTCTTCATTTTTAAGATTCATCTTGTTTGTTTGTTTTTTTTTAATTATGTGTGTTTGTGGGTATCTGTGTGCATGGGCATGTAAGTCATAGTACTCTCAGAGGCCAGAAGAGGGCGTTGGATGCCCTGGAGCCAGATTACAGGTGGCTGTGAGCTGCCTGATGTGGGTGCTGGGAACCGAACTCAGGTCCTCTTCAAGAGCAGCAGTCACTGTTAACCACTGAGTCATCCCTCAAGCCCCCTATTTTCTTCCTTTTGAAGTGGCTATTGTCATGATTTTTCACCCCCAAGAGACATTTCTCTTGACGGAATAACCTCTACCCTTTTTCAAAGAGCAAATAGAAACCTATTCTTAGGCTTTGGATGCAGTATCTCTGGGCATTCGAATCATGTATTTGCAGAAGTGTCTTCTCCCAGTATTTTCCCACTGTGAGCACCGACTTCTACAGTAGAAAGTTCCTTTTGTGGTCATCCCAGCTGCCTGGGTCAGGCTCGTCAGCCTGGAGCTTCACTGTGGGGTGATCTAGATGGGTCATCGGTCTGTGCATTCCGGCAGCAGGGCCTTGTGTTCCTTCATGAGCCACTCAGGCTCTTCTGCCCCTGGATTCATCCGGCTCCGGACTTTCTGAGCCTTTTGAGAGAGCTGCAAAATCTGGCCGGTTCTCGGCTTTCCCGCCCTTTCAGACTCTGAGATTTCACCAAATGGCAAATGAACCTGGGCTTCTGACCTTTTCTCCCAAAGTCAACACCAAAGTAACTAGAAACTAGTGGAACTAAACAAAAACAATGCTAGCATTACATAATAAGACATAGAAAGTGGCTGCTTGGGGACTGGGGAGGTCATGGGCTGGGGTAGGGTACACCTGCAAACCTCACTGAGGAGACCGAATGAATGACTCTTCTCCCTGTGACTGTGGGACAGTCGTTGGCTAGAAAGTAGTAGCTAACATGGTACTAGTAGGGCACACCCTGAACTCTACTGGATTGGAGGATTTGATGACCCCTATTGGACAGACCTCAATCACTTACCCTTAGGCTCTTGTCTCTTCCTTGCCCTCAGGACTAGGACATTACAACCCAGGGAGATTTCTTTTTCCAACGCCAGTGCAAATTAGCATCAGCCAATCAATCCACCCCAGGTTCCCCAGAGCAATGAACCAATTGGAACTCTGGATATGGGACCAGTGCTTCTCTATAGTTAACACTTCGTCATGTGGCTGTGTGAGAAATACTGGTGTTCTCGAGTGAAGTGTTAATCCTGAGGAGTCCCCAGAGGGGATCATGTGCTTTGCCGTGTGGAGCTCTAGCCTGTGGCTAGGGCCTCTTCTATCCAGACTGTGGCCTGTTTGGGCCTCTGCCACACCTCCCTGGCCTTCCCATAAATTACTGCCTCGTACAGGGCCCCGGAGTGGGAAGGCTTACCAGGACAATGAGAAGTCTGAAGGATATACTGTCTCACACGAACAAAGGACAGACAACCCAAAGCACACCGGGTCACACGGAATGTTCTTAAGTAGGATTTAAAAAAAATAGAGAGAGACCAAAAGTTTAAAATAAAGACTATATATAGGAGGAAAGAGGAAGGAAAATGGAGAGAGAAAAACTGTCACAGAACAAATATAGAACAACGAAATAGAAGATAAAACCCGGAAATAAGTCTTCAATATTATATTAAGGTCAACCGATGTTCAACAAAGGCACCAAAACCATCCAATGAGGGGAAATGATTTTTTTCAATACATGGTGCTGGGAAAGTTGGATATCCACATGCAGCAGAAGAAAACTGGACCCTTACCTACCACACTGAGTCCATTCGAATGGATCAAAGACCTAAACTTCAGAACTTCACAAACTCTTAGAAGGAAACACAGGGAAGCGTCTTTTCAACATGGATTACGGATGCAGCCGTAATGTATTGGCTATGACATTTTTTTTTAAAAAAAAAAAAAAGCAAGCAAACAAAGAAAACATTAATTATAAGGACTTTGAATTGCTGCACCTCAACAGACACTATCAGCGCAGGAAAACGGCATCCCACGGAATGGAAGAGGTGGTGTGCAGGCAATGTGTCTGCTAAGGGGCAGCATCATCTAGTGAAAGAGGCCCCCTCTGCATTCTGTTTCATTGCTCCAGGTTAGATTTAAAAATCTGTTGTCAGTCAGCAAACAGCAATGGAAATAATTCAAAAGTGGGCCAAGGGCCGGAGTAGAAATTCCTCCAAAGAAGATAAGCAAATGGCCGTGAAACACGTGGAAGCAGGCTCAGTCAATAGGGAGACACAAGGCAAAGCCACAGCCGTCACTTCACATGCTTTAGAACAGCAACTACAAAAAGCAGCATTGCTGAAGACATGGGGGACAGGGAACTCTCCTGTGTTGACAGTGGGAATATAAAATGAGGCTGCTGCTGTGTGTGAAACAATCCAATGCAGTCTCAAAACCTAACTACAGTTACCACATAGGCTGAAAATTCAATTCTTGGTGTCTACCCCAAAGCACTGAAAACAAGGATTTGAACAGATGCTCACATGCCAGGGTTCATAGTATCTTTGTCCAGCACAGCCAACAGATGGGAGTGGCCCAAATGTCCACCAGCCAGTGAGTGGATATACAAAATGTGGTATGTGTATGTGCAGTGGAATACTATTCAGCCCTAACTGAAACCCATGTAGTGGAAGGAGAAAACAGACCCTCGCAAGTTGTCCTCTGACTTCCACAATCATTATCAGGGCACATGCACAAATGTGTGTGCACACGGGCGAGCACGTGTGCACGCGCACACACACACGTGCGCGCACACACACACGCACAGTAAACAAATAAGTGTTGGCACAATTAATTCATAATACATAGTACAACGTGAACTTTGAAGCCATGATGCTGTGCAGAACAAACCAGGCACAAAAGGACAAACTGTACATTGTTCCCACTATGAGGCACCTCAAGGATGCGATTCACACGGTCCAAAAGGGACGGGTCTAGCAGGAACTGCAGGAAATCATTGCTCCCTGGATGAAGAGAGTTCCTACTTGGGATCCCGGAGGGTTCTGAAAACAGAGCAGCGGTGACGACACCGCCCTGTTGGTGCCACCGAGTTCACACGGTAAAAAGAGTTAAAGCGGTGAGTTTTCATGCTATGTGTATTTTTGCTACAATAAAAATCAGCTAGTCAATAAAATAACGAACGTAGAAATGGAAAGTTAGCAGAAAGTTGCCAGATAAGAACAAAGAACGCTCCAAGGGTTCCGCAGCTGGTCTGCAGTGGGCGGCACAGTCCACACATGGTCAGTGCCAAAACTAAGAGGGTAAGAGGATTACCAAAGAGCTGCCTCAGAGTCCCTGAGAGTCACAGGAGGGCAAGGTCACAAACATCTTCAGGAGAGAACGTCTCAGTCAATTGTTCAACTAACGTTTAAAACAGACCTTGGGCGGTGAGTAGAATTTTAACAAGCCAGACTGGGAAGCAATGTGAATAGAGGCCTTTTGGGCAAAAACCAGAAGCAAGTCTGGGGGCCCTGAGGAATCCAGAATAGCTGCCTTGGAGAGAAATGGGAAACAGAACTAAGCCAGTGGGTCGGGATGTTGGAGAAAGGAGCCCAGCCTCCATACCTGGGTGAACACTACTGTTCTAGCTGGCCAGTGTGCAGGAGGGAAGAGTAAGCCAGCTATCAGACTCCTGGGGCTTTCTCAGTATCCTGCCTTCACTTATCCTGCACATGTGTGTGTGTTTGATACCTGAGAAGTCAGGGCCACTCAGTGAGTACAGTTTGCTGAGCCAAACACAATGCATAGGTTCTTGGAAGCAGCCAGCAACCTCTATCCTGATGGAACTCAGAAGCTGTTGAGGAAGAGGGGCACTCCAGTAACCAAAGAGAATAAAATCAGAGCCACGAGAATGGCGGACAGCCAACCCGGAAGCAATCTGTTTCGTCTGGTTATGAGAAACAGCACTGAATCATGGGTGCCTGAGATGCTAAGGACCAGCTGATTCTCAGAAAACAAAACAGCTGCCTGCAAAACTGTTGCTCACCAGCCCCTTTTCATCGATGAAGCTCTGCTTTCTATCATTCCCGAATTCCACTTTAAAATATTTCATAAACTGGGGGAGGGGTAGGTGTCTCCCCAGACCTTCAAGGCAAGCAACCACACATCTTCCTTCTTGGCAGTACTCAAGACAATGAGAGCGCCCAGGATGCAATCGACTCTGGGGTGTCTTGGAATCTGGACAGACAGTTCAAAACCTCCGTGTGACTCAAGCATCGTCTCCACACCCCCGGCAAGCTCTTCATAAGCTCGATTATCGTCTGTCAGCTAGGTTCTCAACCTATCACAGTTAAAATGAAAAGATCGTAGATAACTAATGAGCCACGCTACTCCACTGGGCCAGTTCTGCATTTTCAAGTGCCTGTCTTCACCTGGCATAAGAGAGGCAGCATCTCACTGGCGTCACTGTCCCTGACTTTGTGGTAATTAATGGGAAATTTTCAAATTGTCTGAATCTCTATTTAAGTGATTTATATAATGGACCTTCAGAGTTGCTGTTACAATCTATCACATCCATAATGAAGGAATTTAGGGGTGTTTATTGCCAATTTATAGAGAAAATGGCAGACTGGTGATGATTGAAAAAAACAAAACCTTTTTGCCACCTTGTTTCCTCATGGTTCTAAGAGTGTGTGTTTGAAATAACAGGACAGAACTTCTCACATGAGGGGAGGGTTGGTTGATTTGTTTTGTTTTGTTTCCCCCTGGGTGCGGGCTGGTCGCTCGTGATTTATGGTAGTGTTTCATTACAAACTGCTGTAAGGAAAAACCATTGCTTAGCCACGAGGTAGGGTGCATTTACTCATAAATGTTCAGGAACGAGACAGTGTGTGTGCGGGCATGATAGAATGTGGTTTGCTTTTCCCTTCCTGGTTCTCTTAAAACAAAAGGATGCTTTAAGAATTGAGGCTCAGAGGACTAGCTTGAGAAAAGGCGAGTCATCCAAGCTGGGCCATGTGTGTCTTAGGTGTATGCCAAGACACAAAAAGGGAACAAGATTCATCCCACTCTGCACCAATATGGTAGACATCTGTCATAGCAGATCAGCGCTCTTGGAGAAATAGAAAGTCCCTGTAGGGTTAACCCCAAGTCATTCAGTTTCCTATGCCTTAAGACTATCGGGTTCAATAAACAGAATTTTACCAATCTACCCAAGAGACCAAGTCATATACATTTGAAAATAACACTGGCGTTCAGTAAATCTTTATTTGAAGAATACATGGAAAAGAGAAGTCTTTGCAATTAGAAAACTGTTATCATATGGTTTCCAGTTTCAAGAACATTATCATTCTACATTTTAGTATTCTAGTTATCTTTCAGACCTCTTAAATGTTATAAATGTACAAAACATTTTTGTCTGGTATATTTTAAAAGAACTTAAAGGAATAACTTTTTAAACAGAAAATTCTGTGACTAACAATTCCTCAATTCAAACAAGTTTCATTTATGAAAGTATGGAGTTGTTTTTTTTTTTCCAGATCTATGGGAATCTTCATGTCGATGCTTTTATTTTTGTGTATTTGGCATCTTAATGATTTAAAATACAAGTTAGTTGTTTACATTAGAAGCCAATATCTGTTTGTATTACATAGAGATCACTCAGCTCTGTGAGGCCCTCTGCTATGGTACCGACGTGGCTCCTGGAGGTCACGTGCTGGTTTTACTTTGCAGTACAGCAGCATCGAGGACACGGGACCTTAAAGAGGTGACCAGAGAGTGAGGTCTCTACTCTTCCTACTAGATCAATGTCAATGTTGCATGGCAAGAGTGAGTTCATCAAACAGGAGTTTGGCCCCCTCATGTACTTCTTGTTTTCCAAGCGCTCACTCAGTTCTGTACTCTCTCCTGATCTCACTGTCCCCACCCCCATCACGCAGTGCCTTCCGGCATATGACACATTAAGAAGCTGTCCCCTCCACTGATGTGACCCCTCCACCTTGGACTTGCCTGCTTCTAGAAACATGAAAATCTAATTTTTCCTTTATAGTTACCCAGTGTCTGGGATTCTGTTATAACAACGTACAACAAGCTAAGACATTCTCAAGGCGTGTAGCAGTAGTAATTGTTGTTGTTGTTGCTTATTTGGTTGTATTGAAATGTAAATTCCTTCTTGTTCCTTTTCATCACTGAACAATATCCCGTGTATTTCTTACCTGTTTACCAGTTGGTGGATATTCTGGCTACAGAGATTAAAGATACCATGAACTTTTTATAAGTGTTTTTGTGGGCGTAAATTGTCCTTTAGGATAAATGCCTATGGAATGGCTGGATCATGTATGAAGGGAGTTTCAGGTACTTTTCTCACTACTGGAATAATGATACCTAAGAAAAACAAATTAAGAGAAGCAGTATTCATTTCTGGTCACAGCTTCATGGCAGAGATGGCATGGCACTGTTACTGGAGACGGAATGGCTCCTGCCTGTGGCAGCTCACTCACAACATGGTGGCTGACCAGGAAGCAGAAACCTCTGGCTAGAAATGGTTAGCTCTTTCTGCTAACCTACCAACCTTATGTCAGCCAACTAAGTCCTGTGCCCCAAAGATTCCACAACCTTCCAAAACAGTACCACCAAGTAGGTACCAAGAATGCAAACTCATGAGCCTTTGGAGGATATTTCAAGCCATAGCAGTAGACACATGTTTAACATTAAAAAAAAAAAAACAAAAAAAACCAAAAAAAAACCTAGTGAATGTATTTCTTAAGTGATATTATTTTTATGCCTCACAAGAGCACAGGAGCAACTTCACCAATTTTTGATGTGTTTGGCAAAGGCTGTTTATTTTGAGACAAGGTCTCGCTATGTAGCCCAGGCTACCCTCATGAGCCTCCTATGACACATTCATCAGTGAAAGATTACATTTGCCTGGCAAATCTCATTCTTTTTAAAATGATAGCATGTAAATACTAGTTTCTTTTTGTGACTACCCTTTTCGTTTCCCTGATGGTTAATCATATTAGTCATCCTTTAAGGAATTTATTGGCTATTTTATTTCCTTTTTTTTTTTTTTTTTTTTTTTTTTTTTTTTTTTTTTTTTTTTTTTTGGTTTTTTGAGACAGGGTTTCTCTGTGTAGCTTTGCGCCTTTCCTGGAACTCACTTGGTAGCCCAGGCTGGCCTCAAACTCACAGAGATCCACCTGTCTCTGCCTCCCGAGTGCTGGGATTAAAGGTGTGCGCCACCACCGCCCGGCTTACTTTTTTTTTTTTTTTTTAATGTTCAGATAGTTTGTCTATTCACCATTTGGCTGTTTGTCTTTTCTTGCTGAGTTATAGGTATTCTACACAAATCCTTTGTGTAAGCCCTTTGTCATATACATGCATAGCAAATATTCCCTTTCACTCTGTAGTTTTATGTTTATTTGTTGGTGACTTTTAGAGGGTGAATATTTTCAATTTTGATAAAGTTCAATATAACATGTTTTTCTTATGTGGCTCAAGTTTGTTTGTGTCAGAGAAGTATTTCTAAATGCCATAGAAACTGTCTCCTGTGTTTTCTATTTTTACAGCTTGAACTTTGCTACTGGGTTACATGACCCATAATGTATGGCTTGGTTTTGTATACTTTTCTTTTTGTGTTGTACTTTGCCCTGGTGAGCCTTGTCAACTTGGAATGGCCTGGGGTAGTCTGAGAAGGGATTCTCAATCGAAGGATTTCCTAGATCACACTGGCCTGTGGAGAACTGATCTGGTTGTTGATTGGTGCAGGATGGGCCCCGTACACTGGGATGGTGGCTTCATTCCCTAGGCAAGTGGTCCAGGGCTGTATCAAAAAGCTAACTAAGGATGACCTTGTGTTAGCCAGAAAGCAGCATTCTCTCATGGTTTCTGCTTCAAGTTCCTGCCTGAGTTTCTGCCCTGATTCCCCTCAATTATGGGCTGTAACCTGGGAGTGTAAGTCAAATAAATCCTCTCCTACCCAATGTTGCTTTTAGCTACAATCTTTGTCCCAGCAACAGAAAGGGAACTATAACATCCACCGACTCTGGAAAACGGCTGAGCTGGGGTGGAAATACTGCATTGTGTTGTTTCTCCTTAGCACTTCTGAGGCATTCTTCCATCATTAACTGGCATTCAGTGTCACTCGTGAGCAATCAGCTGTCCGTGCAATCGCTGTTCACCCTTGTAGTAACCCAAGCTTCTCTCTAATACTCTTACTTCTTTATTCTTGTTATTCAGTGGTTTCACTGAAACATATTCAAGACATGACTGTCTTTTTTGCTCTGCTTGACAAAATGGCCCTATCATGCCAAATTCATGTCTGCATTTAATCCTAGAAAGGTGTCAGCCATCATCTTTTTCAAATATTTCCTCTCTCCTCCTCCTCTGTGCTTTCAGAAATATGAATTACAAGTAACATGATTTTTCAGCTTCTCTCCCAGGTCCCTTGCTTTGGATTGAATATGAAGTGTCACCAATAGCTTCAAGAGTTGCAAGCTTGGTCACCAGCTGGCAGCAGCACTATTTGGGGATGTGCTAGACACTAAGAGGCTGGGCCTAGCTGGAAGAAGTAGATCCCTGGTTACCAATCTCTGAGGTTATACCTGGTCTCTTTCTCTTCCTACCCCTGTTCTTCCTGTCCATCATGAAGCAAGTACCCTCTGTCACATGGTCCTACCACTATGACGCTCTGTGGTGTCACGGACCCAGAGTCAAAGAAGCCAAGGGATATTGTCTCCTTTAAACCATGAACCAAAACAAGCCTTGCTCCTTCTTGTTGTTTACGTCAAGTATTTGGTCACGGTGACAATAAGTCAGACTAGCACATCCCTCCTGAATTTCCTTTCGTATTTCAAGTTTTCCTTCTCCTTAGGTATGCCAGGTGATGGGTAATGCTTTGGGCTTCCATCCCAACCCCTTCAACTATTCAGTTCTGTATTTCATTTAAAGTTTGCTTCTTGCTATGAAGACTATATTTACCATTTCCAAGATTTCTGATTGCTTTTCATTCCCATCCATCTATTACAGGTGCAGTTACCCACTAAACTCATGCTTTGAGGTTGTCACTGTATTGTACTGACGGTAGTAAGGTATTTGTTTAAAAGTGAATTTTGGATTCACACATTATGTATAGCTCCAAGGCAGAAATTTTTTGATTTTTACCTGGAAGTTCATGCTGCCTGGGCATTGCCTACCAGAAGTCACTCCTCAGCTTCCTTATGAATAGAGCCCAGTTGTTCTTGCGGAGCACCGTGTCCTGCCAATCGATGGTGGCTGGGCTAAGGCAGTTCTGACTGTTTGTTTCCCTTCACCACAGTTTCAATTTCCCCACCTCCCTGAGCCAAGGAGAGTCAGGAGGACGTGACCCAGCCAGCATTACAAGATGCAATGGAGATTATGTCTGGCAGCTTCTGGGAGGCAGGGGTTGGGATACCTAAGATACAGTGGCCAACAAACAACAATCTCCACAGAGGAGAGGACAAGGGAAAGATCCTCGCTGGCACCACTGAGCTGCTAGACCAGACCTCCTGTGTTCTTGTTCTCAGGATGGATAAGAAATGTGTGTGTAACCAAGGCCATAATGTCTTACTGCTAAAATCATTCCTAACTGGTAACAGAGGTCCTTCCCCTCCTCAGCCTGGCTCCTGGAAGATCTTTCAGCTCAGAAATATGGCCTCACCTTTGGAAGGGTCTTTCTTGTTCCCGACTTTAAGCCAGGATGGAACTTGATCCACGTCTGAGACATGCAGTCTTCTCTGCTTCCTCTCACCACCATGTGACCACCTCTGCTTCCTCTCACCACCAGAGAGAAACAACTTTATTCTCTGCTGAAACCCCATGTGGTCCACTGGAGTCTTCTCAGCTTCTAGTCACACGCATAGAAGCACATGCCCATCACGAGCTTTAGAACAGGCACATAAGATGTGGCTAATGGCCGTCCTCTGTTAAACTCCCAGCTTGAAATGCAGGCCAACCCACCATCTCACAACCCCAGGACTCCGGGCTCAGTTCACACTCTGCCATGGGACTCCCTCCACTCTGGACACAGATTTGCCTCTTTCTGTTAGCTCGGCAGGAAGAGCCAACTTCTCTGTCTCTGCGTTATTCCTAATTCCTCCGTGTGTAACAAAAGGGAAACCTCTGTTTCTGCTTGTTTGGGCTTCTTTGACATCCCAGTGCAAGTTAAATTACTGCATTTGAGCTTCTTTCAGATAGGCCTACTCTCGGAAAAGTTTGGAACCACAAAAGAAGACAAAACCAACAGAAATGCTGTTTCACCGTGACGGTTAATGTCTGAAGTGATGCTTCCCAGTCTTTCTGATTCTGTTCCGTGGTGTTGTGACACTAATGGAACAGACAGGGTTATGTCTTCCCTTATTATTGAATGTATCTAGATGGTTCTACGGAGGTGTATAGTGATATAAATATATCCTATGCGTCTACCATAACTTCCCTAATTCCCCAATTATGGTGCTGTAAATTTGTATCTACTCTACATAATGTTGCATGATAAATATTTTAAGATTTCCTTAGGAAAAACTCCTAGAAGTAGAATTACTTAGACAATGGATATAAACATTTTAAATACATATACAAACACATATCTATTGCCAAAGCATTCTCTCAACAAATGTTCATCCTCACAAACTCTGAGTATAATAATGTTTTAAGCTTGCCAGTTTGATAGACAAAAAAACCTCAACGCTCATTTAATTTACATTTCTTTGATACTCATAAGTTTGAGCATTTTTCATATGGTAATTAGCCATTTGTCTTTCCTCCCAGTGCATTTTAAATAAGATTGTATTTACTTAGAACTTTGCAGAGACGGTCGTTTCACAAATCAAATTAAGATTCCTTTTTATGCCCAGGAAGTATATAAAGCTTCTGAACGGTTTGTGTTGATATCTGTTTCATAACGGGCATCTCCTTTGCAAGTTGAAATGGCATCTTCAAGTTGCGTCGGGTCCAAGTGCTAATTAGACTCTTTTTAGGTAATTTACATCCACAGATACCGGAGTATAGAGCTATGTATATAAACATAAGTGACCAAGTCATTCATATGTGTATCTATGTGTATGGTTGTGTCTTTGTGAATATATGTATATATACATATATATGTACAAATAATCCATATCTATTTGTGCATATGTGTATACACATATACATACAGACATACATATATATAATGCACACATATACACTTAGCCACAGGTATAAATGATTTTTAACTGGGAACTTCAACATAATTAGATATTTCCATAACCTCTGGTCATATACAAACCTGTCTTGAAAACGATTAAAAACTATTATTGATATACTGATTTGGAATTTCTCCATTTTGTGTTGTAAACTTTGAATCAGACTTTAGCTATAACTGGAATAGACTAAAGAGAATGGCCATGTGGTCACAGCTTCAGAGGGTAAAGTGCTGGCTGAACAGCAGAGCATGAGGACCCTAGTTCAGCTTCTTCCACACCTGGTGGCACATTTCAGTCACCTCAGCGCTGGACAGGACTGGGTCAGAGACAGGCTGGTCCCAAGTACTCACTGGTCAGCCAGGTTAATGCAAGAGACCCTATCTCAAAAACTAAGATGGAGAATGACCAAGGAAGACATCCAAAAGGCCTCTGGCCTCCTTACATGTTACACACTTCCATGTATACTCATACACATATAGGCACACCCCACTCAAATATGAACATCATACACACACACACACACACACACACACACAGAGAGAGAGAGAGAGAGAGAGAGAGAGAGAGAGAGAGAGAGAGAGGGAAACGTAGCTTCATACTTTCAGTGGTAGAGTACTGAATTATCCAGTGGTAGGAAACTGAAATATCCAGAGGAATTATTCGTGAGAAATGAGCCTAACAGTTGGTAAATTTCAGTTAGAGTTGTGAGGAGATAGCCCTCCCCGCCCTCTGTAGAGAGGAGCAAGAAAGGACTTGTCTAAGACTATGGGAGAAATTGGAATGTTCACAAACCAGAAGAGACTGGAGTGACATCCTGGTTGAGTGTATCCTTGCACGTGGTCCTAGACATGTCTGCAGGTGGCGTGGCTGAAAACAGCAGTCCTGGGGCTGGGGAGAGGGCTCAGTCGGTGCCTGCTGGGCGAGCATAAGGACCTGAGTTTGATCCGCAGCACCCACAGTAGTCAAGCGTGGTGGTGCATGTCCACAACTCTAGCAATGGGGCACTGTGGGCAAAGACAAGAGGACCCTTGGAGCTCATTGACCAACCAGGCAGACCAAACCGACAAGCTACAGACTCGGTGAAAGAACGTGTCTCAGAAAAACAAAGGTAGACAATAGTAGAGTGAGGTAGCATTGTATTCCCCAAAATATTGTGCACCCTAATAAACTTATCTGGGGTCAGAGAGACAGAACAGCCACAATATTCACAATATTAAACATAGAGGATAGGCAGTGGTAGCACACGCCTTTAATCCTAGCATTCCAGAGGCAGAAATCCATGTGTTCAAGGATACAGCCAAGCATGGTGACTCATGACTTTAATCCCAGAAAGCCAGCCTTTAATCCCAGGGAGTGGTGGTAGAAAGCAGAAAGGTATATAAGGCCTGAGGACCAGAAACTAGAAACATTTGGCTGGTTAAGCTTTTAGGTTTTGAGCAGCACAGTTCAGCTGAGAGCCATTCGGATATGAGGACAAGGAGGCTTCCAGTCTGAGGAAACAAGATCAGCTGAGAAGTTGGCCAGGTGAGGTTTAGCTGTGGCTTGTTCTGTCTCTCTGATCTTCCAGTTCACCCCAATACTTGGCTCCAGGTTTGATTTTATTAATAAGACCTTCTAAGATTCCTGCTACAGTAGAGGGCTACATCCAGCTTTGAGTTCCGACCTCTACAGACATGCACACACACAAACAAATGTACACACACACACACACACACACACACACACACACACACACACAGTCAGTCTACCAACTAGCATATGAGGAGGTGCTCAGTTACTGTGGCTTTTGTATTATTGCTAAAAATGACAACATGGGACAACCAGAAGACCCAACACAGTAACTGTCATAGGAAACATGGCAGTGGTAAGGGGTCAGTTGGCAACACTTGAGGTAACTCAGTCCCTTCCAGGTTGAAGGGCGTGGCATGATAAGAACACATCAAGAGAGTCTTATTTCTGTGAGGAACACAACATTCAGGAAGCTGTTAACTCAGAATTAGGCTTGTTGATTTATTTGGGGGGGTGTGCATGTATGTGTGCATGTGTGCATATGTGTGTATGTGTGCGCCTGTGTACACGTTAAGGCCAGTGGTCAACCTCAGGTGTTGTTCTTCAGAAGCCATCCACTTTTTCTTTATGAAGCAAAGTCTCTCACTGGCTAGGCTGGCTGGCAGTGAGCCCTTGGGATCTGCTTGTCTCTGCCTTCCCAGTTCTGGGATTGCAAGCATGCACCATCCTACCCAGATTTTTCAGGTGGGTTCTGGAAATCAAACTTACATCCAAGAGCAAGTATTTTACTAACCGAGCTAGCTTCCAGCCTCTGTCTAATTTTTTCATTTTCTTATTCCCTCCTCTAATTGGCACACACCAAACTAGGTAAACACACAGTCAGGCCAACTTCTGTTTTTAAATTTTGAAATAGGGTCTCACTGTGTAGCTCCTGGCTAGCCTGAAATTCTCTATGTAGATCAGGCGGGCTTGGAACTCACAGAGCTCTGCCTGCTTCTGCCTCCTGAGTGCTGGGATTAAAGCTGTGTACCATACACCCAGCCCAGGGCCAAGCTTTATACCCTCAGTGAAGAAATAAGGAAATCATCCCAAAAGCGAAGATGAGAATTTGACCTGGTATTTCAATGGCCATTTAAATGCATCTCTTCATCATTACAAAAGAATCAGTGAAGGAACCAAGGACTTATTCTACTTCTTTTTTTCATAAAAAAAAAAAAACTAAATAAATATTCCTTATCACTTTCCTCATGTCCTCATAGCAAGTTACAGATTGTCTCTCTGGGTATTGTCTTCTGACTTAGACCAGGCTTAATGAAAGTGTGAGGTGTCTGTCTGTTTCAAGCCATCCTTAATGGATTATAGTCTTAATTTTTGTGGATAAAATTTAGTTTAGCTGTGTCTTCAATAGGAAGGAGACATGATACCATCACGGAGGGGCCTGTGTATATAATATGGGCAAGCTCAATCCTGTAACCCAAACTGTATCTATCATCTTTGACAATGACATTATGAACACCTATTTCATGTGGTCTGATGGCAGCTAAAACATATTACATAGCTACATAAACTAATACGTAGTTACAGACGACTAGCCTATAAGGTTTTCATATGCATGTAATTAAGATATATGTGGAGATGAAGACTCACTGCTCAGTATGCAGTAAGTATGCGCCCATTGTCTCCCTCATTCTTTTTTTCATGACTTTCATACGCTTCTTTGAAAAAAGAACAAGGGGTCTTTCATCAGAGCCTTGAAAACTTATGAACTGTGTTTACTACTGTACCTCCAGTTTCTGCTCCTCCCTGAAGCCCAAGCGTCTCCTCTCATAAGGACTCAGGATTGCAGGCAGAGGTAGTTAATACATCTCCTTTTTGGGTGATTAGCCAGCATCTGTCATATCATAGCAGCTTCAAGTGTACCTGCTTCCCACACAAAAGCAAAGGCAAAGTATACAAAATAAGTCAGGAGGCCGGGTGGTGGTGGTGCGCGCCTTTAATCCCAGCACTGGCAGAGCCAGGCGGATCTCTGTGAGTTCGAGGCCAGATTGGGCTACCAAGTGAGTCCCAGGATAGGCGCAAAGCTACACAGAGAAACCCTGTCTCAAAAAACCAAAAAAAAAAATATATAAAATAAAATAAAATAAAATAAGTCAGGAGCCCCAGCCCCTGCCCTGGATTTGATCCTGTCCACCTCCACCTCCTAGCTACCACAGCTGGCTATCGGCTGCTCCAGGCTTCATCTCCTGTGGCTTCCAAGCACTTTCCCAGTGACACACACAGGTTCTAGGGCCTGCTTGCTTTCCTGGCTTCTGTTGGATCCACCTTTCTAGCTTAGCCTCCAACCTCCCTACTTTTCCTGATTCTGGATTGACCTTTTTCCATCACTGTTGCCACAGAGAAGCACAGATACTCAGATGCCTGGGGGCATTGTTAGGCAGGGCTCAACCATAGAATGCATTGGAGGAAAAAAATCTTTGAACACTAAAGGCAAGAGCATCCTGGATGGACTGGAACCAGCAAAGTCTGAGCTGGTCATCTGCAAGGTAGGTACAACATTAGGGCTGGGACATAAAACCAAGTCTATGGGGCGTTCAGTGAAGAGGTTGGCCAATAGCCAGGCAGGAAGTATAGATGGTGTGACCAAACTAAGGACAATGGGAAGGAAAAGGGCAGAGTCAGGAGTTGCCAGACACACAGAGAGGGAGCAGGAGATGAATGTGCCATGCTAAAAAAGGTATCACCACATGGCAGAGTGTAAATAAGAAATATGGGTTAACTTAAGAGCTAGTTAGTAATAAGCCTGAGCTATTGGCCAAACATTTGTAATTAATATTAAGCCTGTGTCGGTTATTTGGGAGCAAGCAGTAAGGACAGAAAACGTCTGATTACAATTTTCATAGTCCTCAACCCAGTTCCTTTAAAAACTGAAAGAAAGAAAGAAAGAAAGAAAGAGAGAGAGAGAGAGAGAGAGAGAGAG